>OY978511.1:10993498-11156633 GCA_963854855.1 Nasturtium officinale
AACTCTTGTATCTCAAATTGTTCTATTTGGTAATATATATTCACATTTTACCAAAAAAAAAAGAAGCAAAAACCAGTAAATTGACTGATCTTCTAATTGACCAAATGGCACAAAGACTGCATTAGACAGAAAGTAAGCGAAAATGCAATACCGCATAAAAAGCACTCGGCTTTGGCAAGTCATAAAGAGACCTAACTCGAGACGATAGATCATCTATGCAAATGTGTTCGTCTTCCATGGATCTCCTAGGACCAATATCTGCATAGCTCCCAGAGCGGATAACAGGAACATAAAATGGAAACGAATCACAAGATTCTAGACCCGGTAACTGTAAGCAAGTAAAAAATCTTTGAAGGTTAATAGACTCCTATCATCAAATCTATTAGAATCATACTCAAAAACTCAAAAGGTCTAACACATATAAAGTAAAAACTTTCCAAGCAGAGTACGTAGTATTATCACAATTCAGACAACATCACCAGCAAAAACTAATAACCCTAAACCGAATCAACCCAGATTATCTAAGCAATTAGGTAATTTAAAATTCCTCGTCACAGAGCGAAAACGCAAAATCCCAGGAAATCAAAATTCAAAATCCAACTTTTTATCGGAACAACTTACCAAAAGAGAAGTTGACAAGTCAGCGGAGACGGTGTGGATATCTGTGACGCCGGTTGGTGCGCCGAACAATTTGACATCGAGAACAACCGGCAAACTCTGTTGAAACATAATAATCTCTGCTTCAGCCACCATTTCTGCTCTTCTCCAAAAAAAATTCAACATGCGTGCGTCACTTGTGTTGCAATGAAAATTTCAAAGTTGCGTGCTTTTTTTTTTCTCCGCGTGGACGAAAATTTTGAGAAGCAGGTGCTTCTTCTTATATATATATATAGTTGATCTGAATCCAGGTGTGTGTGACCGCCTGACCGGTCACAAGTGGACAGGTGGCGTCTGTGAAGTTGATGTGTGGAGCCGCTTACAGATGACACGTGTCGTCTTTCTGATGTTTTGGTTTTGACGCGCCTGGCTTTCGTTGAAATGACAAAAACATCCTCGTTGAATAACTAACTATGGCTGACTTCTTATGGGATTCTTCAGGGTTGTTTTTTAAATTCAAAGTTTTTATTGGGGTAGTTTTGTAATATGATGGCTTACCGTCTTTGCACTTTGAGTTGCGTAGCTTGTTCGACACGTAGGAAGCTTTTCTATGTTGTCGGATCTGCCCCCTACGTTATTCTTAAATAAGTTTGTGTTTATTGGGAGATAAATCTGGACCGTTCAAATTACTACCCGAGAAAGGATCCCACTGTTTTCAACGGCCCAGAGATTTCTAGACGCATCTCGGGTTGAAATCCAAAATGAAGCCCTTTTTTTTCGGCAAATGACAAGTGGAAACAATTACTTGGAACTCAATTTTTATTTGTCATGCCACGATTATACATGATAAAGAAAAGGGTTGATAGTGAGATATTGTGGTAGTGATAATAAAAGAGTGTTGTTTTACCCATGGGCCTAGTCTTACAATATAAGGCAATCTCGGCCATCAAGCCCTAACGTCTAATAAACCTGATGATAATAGCCCATTACGTTTGCTAGACTGGATTCCTTGCTCGTAGAGCCATCGCCCACGATGGGTTCTTGTGTCGTTGAAAAGAAACACAGGTTTTGTAGCAGCAGAAAGTTCGAAGATGTATCATTCTCTAATCTATCTTGGCATGGACGCACAAATATTTAATTACTTAAGAGTTCAGACTTTAATAAGATTTTGAGGTTTTTTAGAGTATCAGGTCGAAAATTATAAAGTATACTCAATATTGGAATAACCAACTAGATAGTAATATAGTATATACTATATACCCATGAACAAGTACTGAATTACATAGGATCTCGACCAACATGATTTAATTTGTATGGTATAGTTCGTAAATTACATAAAATGTAGATAATAAAAATGGGGTTTGCGATTGACACGTGGAATAGGGTCAACGTGTATGTCTAATCTCCTTCAATCAAAAGTGAAGTTGAAAGAATATAGGGGTTTGCTTTTAAGGTGAGGAAGAGATGAATGAACGCAAAAGAGTTGTGTTTTGTCTAAAGACAATAAAGAGTCACGACGCAAATAAAACAAGGATCTATTGCATGATTTAGACGGTGACCTATGCATATGGCAACTTACTAATTTATCATTATTGCAGACAGCAAGAATATCAATGATACACAAAATACACTTCGCTATCGATCAAGTCAATGGTTAATGCCAAAAAAAAACCAAATTTAGAACAAAAAATGATAAGCAAGAGTTCCTTTACCATTTATTAGCTAGTCACCCACGTTTTTTTTAAGTTTTATTTGGCAATCATGTGTTCTAGATGAAATGTCAAATTTATACTGAAACATACGCAAAGTGAACACCATACATATACTAAGCAAAGATGCAAACATCTATTTTCTTTACTTTTTTTTTCATGCACGTACGTATACTCTCAAATGAGTTATATCTTCAAAACATATATAACTTAGTTGAAAGCTATATGTATTTAAAATTTTCACTCAACATTCATTCCCTTTTATTGGCATCACACACGTAAAGATGCCATAATTAACTAGTGATGATCTTCAAAGTTATAACGCATATCTAACAGACAAATTTCGTAAATCCACCTCCGTTAATATTTAACCTGAGCAGGTACTAAACCGTTTGTTTGTCATATATTAAGATTTCTACCAAGAGTACAAAATGTGTGATTCCTTGCTTCAAACCAAAATTTAACCATACTAATTAGTTAATACGATACTAAATTATCACTACCAACAAATCATTTTAACAAAAAGACAAATCATATACATATATCATCATATATATGATTTATTTTTTTACTGTACCATATGATTACACCAGCAACATAAAACCATAATTACCTTCAAGATAAATTAAAAATCGTTTTCTTTTCCTAAGAGGGTCGGTCTCATTTGGCTCGCGACCTCTCGATCTCTAATATATTATATTTCTACTCAAGTGCTATAAATTATTAACTTTTAAAAGGTTAATTAGAGACCATTCCTTTTCATCCTCTCTCATAATGACAAAATTCAATCTATTGCAGCAAACATCACCTTTCTTTACTGATATTGAACACTCGTGTTCTTCTACTTTTGTCATCGTCTGGTTCGATTTTGGTATAGAAGTTGACCCTTGTATTGTTTTATATATAGTACCAAAATGCTTCTTCGAACGACATGACTTAACTTGAACCAGATAGCCACTCTTTTCATGCTCAACAGTATTATTTTGCTTTTGCTTGTAAATTTTAATCATTCACGCTTTTCTTTTTCATATGTTTCCCACTCTTTGCCCATGGTATTTTTTTTCATTTTGATGAAACGTAGGTATCAATGTATGTAACATCATAATGTATTTTATTGACGAACTGTTTTTTGCAAATATATACTCCACAACTTTGAAGAACCCTTTTTAAAATAAGAGTTTCGTAATAAATAAATAAAACGTTTTGGTATGGGTATGTCACAAATCATTTTTAAAACTTAAGAATTACGAAACAATGTTGACCCCCCCCCCCCCCCCCCCCAAAAAAAACACTAATTACAAAACCAAAATATTACCGTGTCAATAATTTGAAATAACCTATAATTAATATATGAACGTTTAGTTCGACATCATTTCATAGGATAAATCCTTCATTACAACAAATATGTAAGTAGCTTATATATATGTTTTGAAACGGAGCTCTTAAAAGATGTAGAACTGCCATGATATTATAGAATATATATATATATATATTTGCGCCATATCTCTGTATGTTATTTAAGAATGTTTTCAGAATTTCAAACTAAAATTTTGGTGTATATTAGAAACTTATAAAAGTATGTCGTTTCATTTAGGATGTTGCATTCAGGACGAGAGTACATTAACCAGATAAGTGAGAGACATTGATAAATCATACGTTCGCATTTCCATGAGATTTTTGAAAGAATATTTCTCGAAGTCTTTTATCAGTCGTCGGTGTAAAGTTACTAGTGATCCACGACCTTACTTAAACAGGATCTGTTCTATAGGCTCGTTAGTACCTCCGTATCCTTGGTTTCTAAGGATACATGCCCTTAAACTTGGTTAATGAATCAAGGCCGAATTTTCAAAAAAAAAAGGTTACTAGAGATACTATTTTTTTTCTTTACAGCGGCAAAAAACGACTCTTTCATCTGTAATAAATAAAGCCTTGCAAGTAAATCTTTAAAATGAAGATATTAAGTTGCTATCTATCTAAAAATAATTTCAAATATTTCTGACGAAATACAAATATAAATAGAGCCGTTGCAAATGTCATGTTAACAAGAGTGAGACAAGAAGATAACATAAAATTTGCTTTATCTTTAATATTTAAGTATTTTTACATATTGCCCCTTATCATTGCATATATTTCGGAAGAAATAAGAGATTTTACATAAGATTCGAGATCAAACACCAGGAAAAGGGGGTAAACACACACAATACATAGATTCAAGAGAGATTTAAGAAGCTTTTTTCTTTAAAGAGCTAAATATAAAATTAATTAACTAATTAAACATTAATAATCCATCTTCATTTTCGTTAAGTTTTATGCTTTTTTATTTATTTATTAAGCTTCCTGAATATATAGAATCTCATTTTGATGATGACTGGTTCAAGGGACTCCTCCCACAACTCGCCGGCTTTGGAATATTTCCGACGACTCGAGGACTCATCTGACCCAACCTGATTTCACTCACTCGTGGACTAAACACTTGAGACAAACTCCGATTATTGACCGGAGTCGAACTCGAACTTGTCACCTTAGGACTACACGTGTGTCTAAACTCTCCTCTGCTTCTTGTGATAAACTCATCAAGAATCTCTGAATCTCCTGGATACGAAGTTGTGGATCCAATCTCCGTTTCCTGTGAAAAATGAAAAGAAGAAGCTAAAGAAACAGAGAAAAAAACAGAGTAACTGAATTTGTAATTTTGGTTACCGCTGCGAGATTGAAGGGTAAAGCTGGAGCTTCTTCATATTCTGCTGCGTCTAAGTCCTGAAGATGAGCTCCTTTGAAGAATCTAGGGAGGATGTATTGCCGTACAGGGATTAAGAACATGATCATTAAAGGGAACATGACTCCTGCTATTGGGATCCATGTGAGGCCAAAGCAGATTAAGAGATATATTGTTTGGAAAATAGTGAACATTGCAATTGTCTTGAATGGAACGGTTTCCACAAATGTTGCGTGGTAATCTTCAAGAACCCTGGAAATAGAAATATGACAGAACTCAGAATAAAGGCGGCTAATTGATACTGAATGTTAGAAAAAGATTGGAGCTTTAGTTACTTGAAGCGGCGACTTGGGGCGGTGAAGAGAAGTAAGATTCTTTCCCAGAATTGGTTTCCGGGTAAGCTTTCAATGGCCATGAAGGCGAAATATCCCCAAAGGACTGATGTTGGGATCATTTTAAGTATAGGCATAGCTGCAACGCATCCTCCTACCATTGTAGATTGAAGCAAATTGCTTAACCGTTGTTCTTTGACTTCAACTGGTAACAAGTCATCAATTTCTTTCTCTATATCGAACAGAGTTTCATCAACTGGAGCATTGAGGTTTCCGGTGAATGTAGTCGCTTGAATTGTCGATTCTTTCAGTTCTTTTAAACCCTGCCAGTGGAAAGAACTAACTCTCAGCTCTGTGTTCTATTCAACAAAGCGAACTTTCTAAGAAAGTTATTCTTACTTGAGGTTGCTGGTATACTAATGGTGTCTGCATATTATGATAAGCTTCTTGCATATTATCATAGAGCTGTCCTAAACTCGCATTCGTTTTGATGCTTCTTCGTGCTGTTGCAACCAGTCTGTTACGAAGCAACTGCAGAGAGTGCAAACATCCATCTCAATACTCAGGAAAACACTTAGTAAAAGACAGTGGTGACTGATGTTACCTGATATTTAAGAGTGGCTAAGCTCTTGGTATGCATTGGAGATTGAGGAATGACACCATTTGATGGAGGGATTCCGAGTAGACCACACATTAAGGTCTGCATTGATTATGACCAATAAGCTCCAACAGAAAATTCAGATACATAAATCTCTTCCTTTTTTCCGGCAAATTCTTACCAGAAATCCAAGAAGAAGCAAATCGTAGTGGTATGAAGACGGTTTTCTCAAATTGAATTCTTTCTGCTGTGCAAGCTGTGAAGCAACACTATGATCGAAGTAGTAAAGCACAGCAATCATTGATGCTGGAATGAAAGCTCCAATTATGTAGACGATAGGAACATCAAGCATCTCCTGCAAAATTTCAAGTCACTAGGTTCTATAAGTCTTAATGTTTAAGTTTGTAGAAGCTTATATGGAGATCAAAGAAAAAGACATACCTTTACTACGGTCCAATTTCCATAAGCACCGGGGGACCAAGGATTTGGGCTAAAAAGTCGCCGGGGAATTCCTTTTGGAACGTCTCCTGCTGGAATGTAGGAAACACCGGTCCACACAAGCACCATGAGTGGAACACCATAGTCAGCTATTAAGCTTCTGAGCCAGCCTGTGCGATAGAAGCAAATTGAGTCAACTAGCATTCTTCGAGAAATCCGCAAATGCATAAAATTTTGGTCTGAATCCCAGTAACAAGAAGAATCTAGCTCAGATGTGTTAAAACTTACCAGTTCCGTAACGCCACGATCGGGCTTTTCTGCTTCTAAGCCCAGTTAGAAGAAGGCCAAAGGAGAGAACCAGAGCAAACATGCCATTAGCAAACCTCCATGAAGGTAAGAACTCCTTCAGCTTCTGATTTTCTCGTTCAGGAATGCTGAACTCATCGATTAGCCCCTGAATAATCAATGCGTTAGAGAGACTAAGAAACCCACATTTCCTCAAAGTATAGAAAAAAATCCGGAATCTTGCTAAAAAAAGATTCCTACTTTGATGGCTTGTTGCATGAAGAGCATAGCAATAAGCAGTCCAAACAATTCCCCAGCAACTCGAGTGAACCTATTGATGATGGAACAAGCTCCACATATAGCCAGCACAAACAGCATCAAAGCAGTCCAAACACAAACCCTACACAAAGAGTTTCAAAGTGTTAACAAGACCCTGATTACTCTTTAAAGCAAAATCAAAACTTACCATCCAGACCACGCCAAGAAGAGGTTTCGTCCCAATTCAGGTCTGGCCTTTGCAAAGTTAAACATGAATGTGTACATAATAACAGTTGGCTCAGCAACTCCGAGTATAAGCAGTGGCTGACCTCCGATAATGGAGTGTATCATGCCGCAAATGGCAGTGGATGCTAAGGTTTGAACAGCCGTGAGAACTCCATCTACAGAAAAATTCAGAATCCAATTTCAATCCTTTAGCTCTTTGACAATGGAACATGATAAAAGGTAAAAACTTTAGGGAATTTACCGGTGCTTCTTTCGAGTTGTTCACCGAATGAGATGACAGGAATCGCAGAAGCGAAAAATATGTAAGTGGTGGGAGCCAGAATCCTAGGAAATTAAAGCATTCATAATCCATCAAACTATTCATATTATATATATATATAAAAAAAGATATTGATGAGTACCTAAATCCAGCCTTGAATCCACCGATCCAATCTTGCTTATAGCACATGAATCTTCCTTCAAGATCATTCTTGATTCCTTCAAACGGCACAAAAGTCTCTTCCATGACTCTTGTCACTCTCTGGCTCTGTTTCTCTTATTCAGTTCGTCAAACACCTTGGAGTTCTTCTCCTCCGGTTTAAGGGGGGAAACAAACAATGAACTACTTCAAACTTGAGAAACCCATGTTGAAGAACATGTTTTGATTCGAGAGGTTAGCGAAGAAGAGAAATGCAGGAAAAGCCAATCAGATCGAAGAAGATGGATGAAGTAAGTGGAGAATGATTCATGGAAGAAACCAAATTTACATGATTTAAGAGATTTAGACAATGAAGAAAAAGAGGGAAAACTGAGATTTTTGAGTATTGGGTGGTGAGTCGTTGAATTACATCAGCAGCTGCAATTGTATTAATGTCTGCTGGCAACTGGCAACTGGCAATGAAGAACAAGGACCTCCATTTCCCCCATTTTATACTATAAGCTACTATAAATTATATTATTATATATATATATATATATTTATATTGATAGAAAAATACAAAAAGAAAAAAAAATATGATTTAGGAGAGTCAAGAGAATTGCATGAATTTTGCGATTATTTTAGGAAATAATTCCTAAGAATACTGCTTTTTTGTCTTTTTGCATCATCTTCAAGGTTTATTACCTTTTAATTATTAATTAAAACTTATTTACCCCTGTTTTATTACTAATCGTATAATTCAAGCAAATTATAATGTATAATAATATATCTTCTTAATAAAAGAACAGAGGATAGTGTTTATTTCATTTTAAGAAATTATTAAATATTTTATATATTTGTACTTTATTGGTATTAATCAACTTGATAATAATATATGATTAATTTATTAGAACAACCGAGAAATTAAATGAACAATTCGATATCCTTATCTTCTAATTTTCGTTTTATTAATCATTAATAACTCAATCAGTATATTCGTTCACTGCATTTTATGCATAAGATTTATATTCTTGCAAGGTTATTTTCGGGTTTTTAATTGAAATTTATTTTTGGCTTGAAAAGTTTGAACTGGTTTTTAATACAAAATTTAGACTTTGGGTGATATAAAACTAAATGGAAAAATAAGGACTCTATATACACAAAGCAGGCAGCGTCACTATAATTTTAGTATAAATACTAAATTAAATACACATAAGAAAAAACCCGTAGATGCTGTGGATAGTATACATAATATATTTATAATCATGCAGTGACATGGCAATAGTAAGAACTCGACCAAACTACACAGAACTAAGAAGCAAACTTGACCTAACTATCCCATCCCAATTAATTTTATATTAGTTTTAACTTGTTCACTTCATTAAATTAATTTAATGAAGTTGTTCACTTCATTAAATTAATTTAAACTTTTTACTAAATTAAATAGTTTAATTATTTGTTAGGATTTGGATTCAGATACGTTTAAAAGTTTTTTTTTTCAAATGTTTGACTGCGGTTTCGCACGCATAGCTTAATTTGGCTCCTTTTTAAACATGACCCATTAGAGACTTAAGGCCTTAAGGGTAGTTAAATTAGTAAAGGGTAATTAGTTTTTTGTTTGTTTAGAATATATATAATACGCGGGACCCACTCTCTTCTGTTTATCTTCATTTTATGATATTTGTGTGTTTGCTGTTATTTTGAAATATTTGATAATGTACGGATAATTTTGGATTGGTCCCAGCAAAAGTGTATTTTGTAGTTGAAGTGTATATTTAGAGGTTGAAATTGTTCTATGGATGTGTTACATGCGTAGATAAATAATATATATGGTGTAGGGGAAAAACAATATTATAATATATATGTCGTTATACATGCAATTGTGTGATGCACATTATATTATACATGCACTTGCGTGATACACGTACATGTGCTTACACGTATATAACAAATATGTAATATAATAAGGAAATAGAGGTTTATGACCCATGTGCTATAGACAACTCGACGCAATCTCACAATCAGAATAAACGATAGTAAAGTATATGTAACTATTTTAAAATTCTTACATAAGTTATAGAGTAGACGAGACAAACTTAATTTTTTCATCGAACATATACTATTTTATTTTAAATAATATTTTCTTTTTATTTTCTGCAAATTCACACACGTTTTTTTTATAAATCCACGCAGTAGCATAATAATAATAATAATAATAATAATAATAATAATAAAAATTCATAGAAAATACTATGCCACTGTTAAAATTAAAAGTTATTTAATAAATAAAATCGGCAAGATCAATTTCAATACTTTGAAAACGATAGACATAAAAAGTGTCGAAAAAGCAAAGTATCTATGAAAATCCTCTTGCGTCAATGAATTTAATCGGTACTCTCTAATGCCTTATAGCGTCATTGCCTGCCCAAGTGCACATATATTGCTTTAAGAAAGTAAATCAATAATATAAATCCTCTAAGTATATTTAGGACTTAGTTTTTTCTTTTGTTAATGGGTTCTAATTTAATTTGTAGTCTTATACTTATGTTACGTGTAAAACATATATATGTGCTGATTTTCAACAGTTATTTAAGAACTGTGTGAGAACAGGGTTAAGATGTTATATTCTTTAGTTAAAACTATGAATTTTTATTTTTATTTTTAACATTTAAATGTAATATAAATACAGTTCCTTTTAAAATTTATTATTTATTATACACTGATATTGTGTTCGTAAGCGGTAGAATACATTAGTATTCAGCTGTTAATTCGTTATCACACAGAAATAAAGAAGACTTAATATTGTTCGTTTTGAATAATTAAGCAAATTTGGTTTTGTTATTTTTTGATAGTCCATTATTTTTATCACGTTTGATGATTTTTGGGTACCAGTACCGAATACAATAGTAACATTTATTGTTTCTTTGATACGAAATAGGCAGATTCTATTCTCTTATGTTTTGTAAGATCCTACTTTCTACGATTCTACTTCTCCACTTGTTAATCACTTGGTTCTTGCATGTTTTATCATTCGCTAAGTTGGTCAATTAAACCACGGGAAAAATTGCATACATACACACATATACGCATCCAGTTACGTCCACGTATTTTATCACTTATTAATTATTAATGCAAAATACTAACCTAACCAGCAAAACAATGAAGATCATTTATACTGAGATTTAGAGACAATTGAAGGGGAAAATTAAATCATCAAAACCTATGTATTAAGCAACAAAAGTTGAAGTGAGAAGAGACAAAAACCAACTGTGTAAAAACTAAAAAGCGGAAACAGATGATGGGTCCATAAAAGGCCGAACCTCCACTTCTATTTTCTGTATATAAATATGTTTATTCCTTTAACAACAAAATAACAATATAATAACTATAACATATCTCGAAGTGGTAGGCCCTTTTCCTTATCATTTCTCTTTATTTTTTTTTGGCCCTTTGAGATCTTCACTTCAACAACACTTCACACTGTTATGACCTTGTTTCACCACAACATTGTTAGAGCTGCCACCAATTTCCCTCACATTCACAAAGATCAAATTATATACCTCATATGTCGTTATTTTAAGGTATAAATCACCTATAGAACAATGACATGTTGTACTGTGAATTAGGTTTATATATATCTTAAACTGTAAGTACAAGCACCAAGCGAGGCCATCACTCATGAGTCATGTGTACCTATAGGGACTTAAGGAGTAAGGTGTATGCGCAATCTCAGAGCATAATCCTACACACTAAATTAAATATATTTAAAATGTTTTAATTTATGAAAGAAAATGAAGACAGAAAATAATTGATAAGCCTCGTTTGAAACGACGTCTCCTTAACGTTTGTGCGTTGTTTGTTAATGCGTGTGAATCTCGAAACGCATTTTTTTTGTTAACCTCTCTCAACGCATATTGCATTACGGATATAAGGAATTTTGACATTAAAGTATAAGGAATTTTGACATTAAAGTAGTCTTACATTACATATAGTCGACCGTATACTATACAATAGTATTATTATTTTGTTCAAACTACTCGAAGGTTTGAAAGCACAATATGTTATTCGAAGGTGCTGTAATTCGATGTTGTTAGTTTGGGCGTTAGCATCTAGTAAAACTTCAATCCATTATAAAAGAAATACAATTCTTCCTGCATATTTAATACGAAAAGAACATCTAGAGTTTTCGATTTGATTCTCAAGTTAAATTTAGAATAAAATGGATGCATGAAATATATTGTTGTCCACTTATATAATAAAGTATGAAACATCGATGCATGAAGGCTAGACTTCCAATGTCTATAAATATAATATAATGCTCGTGGTAGGGTCTTTTAATTATCATGTCTCACCTCCTTTTACATCCCTCATTCTAAACGGCTAATATGATTTTACTCTTAAGTCTTAACCCATAATAATAATTATTTCTTTCCAGCTTAATTCTTTTTATACAAAATCATCTACTGGACCCCATTTAAAATATAGAAAATATTGGAGCCTCAAGATTGTAATAATGTCTCATAGTTTGACTAATGCTTGATCGTAAGTTATTTAATAAATAAGAACGAAAATCTTTTTACTGTTAGAATTTAGAATGATATAACGTCTGAGAAAATAAAAAAGGTACATTTACGATTTCGTTTCGCTTAAGATTTGAATAGCGGTTTAAAGAACATGGTTCACTTCTTTGTGGTCAGGAAGCCCAATGGGCCTACATAAATTATTTTGTTCAATGATGGGCTGACTGTGTGACCCATAACGAAAATTGCAGAATGAAATAAACTATGATTTAATCAAAAACATATATTCGGACGTATTTTTAACGCTCACTGGATTTTATAAGTAAGAGAGACTAATATTGTGTCCCACAAAAAAATCATCGTGAGACGTTGGAAGGGCTATTATTTCTCGACGACCATCGCCATCAGATCTCGTGCGGCGTGGTTTATTCGGTACGTTGATTCCTTCTCTCATTTTACTGATTCATCTGTTCGAATTTGTCTCCCGCGTTCCGGATCCGTGCGTTGTTGTTCATGGCTCATCATTCCCAGATCTGTTGTTTTTTCTTCTGATTTGCTAGTTTGTTATAGTGGATCTGTATCTGTGCGGTTGATTATCAAAAATGATATTTGTTTTTTTTGTTTTTCCAGATCAGACTGTTATCTTATAATCATCATGTTTAGTAATTGATGATTCTCTCGGGAATTATTATAGATCTAAGATCTTGATTCAATCTGAACCTGAGGATACGAATTAGATCGGATACATTTTTTTGTTGGTAAATCATCAACAGCGTTATCTAATTGAATTGAATTGAATTAATCGATTTGGAAAATAAATAGTGGTGTGAAAAATGGGGCTATCATTTGGAAAGTTGTTCAGTAGGCTATTTGCGAAGAAAGAGATGCGTATTCTGATGGTTGGTCTCGATGCTGCTGGTAAGACTACCATCCTCTACAAGCTCAAACTTGGAGAGATCGTCACCACTATTCCTACCATTGGTCAGTAGTTACTTACCTCTTTCCTTTTTTGTTCTTTTTTTTTTTGAATTTGATTTATATGAGAAGCTGAGAAGAACTCTTTTGTTTTCAGGGTTCAACGTTGAGACTGTTGAATACAAGAACATTAGCTTTACAGTGTGGGATGTCGGGGGTCAAGACAAGGTATCATCTCATTCTTTTTTTCTTTTTTGTTTCTAGTTGATCATTCTGTTAAAAAAAATGGTTTGCTTAAAAATGGTTCAGTGGTGGTATTTATGTTTCTCTACCCACACTCTACAAATAATTATAAGCTAAATCAAATCAGCTGGAATTTCGATAATACTTTGATACTAAAAGAGATGTCGTTTTCTGGCTGACATTCCCACTTTTTTTTGTGGACTATCTTATCTCAATTGAATTCTGCTAATTGTCATCTTATCTTGTTGCTCATACAGATCCGTCCATTGTGGAGACACTACTTCCAGAACACACAAGGACTTATCTTTGTTGTGGACAGCAACGATCGTGACCGTGTTGTTGAAGCCAGGGATGAGCTTCACAGGATGCTGAATGAGGTTTTTTTCACTCAATACTTGTCTCTATTCTTTTATTATATATCATTTTGATTTTGTAATGTTTTTTTTTTTCTGGCAGGATGAATTAAGGGATGCAGTTCTGCTTGTTTTTGCTAACAAACAAGATCTTCCCAACGCTATGAACGCTGCTGAGATAACTGACAAGCTTGGGCTTCACTCTCTGCGCCAACGACACTGGTGAGCAAAACACACATAAACCAAAAAGCCATTGACATATATGAGCTCATGTAATCATTTTGTAAAAACAGGTACATTCAGAGCACATGTGCCACCTCTGGAGAAGGACTCTATGAGGGGCTTGACTGGCTCTCCAACAACATCGCAAACAAGGTATCAACTATGGGGCCTACCTCTTTCTTTAACTCCAGTTCTTATAACCATTTTGGTGTATAATCTGAGTCTGGCACAATTTCTTGAATGTACTTGATGTGCAGGCATAGAAGGGAGGTTAGGCAGATTCCTCTTTGCTTGTTTTGGTTTATAAATCCAACGAAGGGGTCTGTTTCGCTAGTACTAAAGAATTATTATCCTATTCTTCTTCTTCTCTCATCTCAAACTCGTATCATTTCACTCTTTGTATTTTCCCTTTAATAACTCGTTAACTTTCGCCTTTTCTTCCTCACGTGAGTATATCATTTTATACTTTCTCTAAATCAGTCTTCTTTCAAAACAAAATTGAACCGAGTTTTCCGGCATACTGATTGATCAGTTTACATCAGAATACTTCATTTGAGATTCGAATCTACACGCAAAAATGCAGGAAAACACCCATTATTAGAACTGTCAATATGAACAATATTGGACTCGTCCAAATTGGCGACCCAATAGACATTTAAAAAAAAAGAGAGAGGAAAAATGGAAAGCAATCACATGGCGAGGTTAGAAGCATTTGAAACTGGAGACAGCATGCGTGGTTGTCAATACGGCACATAACCCCGTAACCATTTCACCGACATTTAAGAACCTGAGTCCTGATATTCATGCAGCGGACGGTGCGGTCACGTAATTGAGCCGACCATCTTCAGTAAGAGCGGTGATAAACGGCTTCAGATTCACCAGAACGGCCTCTGTGGCTACAGGTTTCTTGTAATCCAAGGAACAATCGTTGTAAATGTCACACCATTTGTTCACTAACATTTTTACCTCTTCCCTCTCCATGTTCGCTTCCTTCCCTGTGTATCTCCACGGCTTCGAACCCTGTATAATATAATAGTAACATACACACTCAGAAACTGTAATTTGTAGTTTTGAATAAAGCAAAAGAGGGAACAAAATAACTCACCGCTGCACAATAGTGAACCACCTTGACTTTTTCAAGCTCTACATTTTCTGGATGACGCCATAACATCGCAAGGACGAGATTGTACACTAAAGGAATCGGCTTGTAGGTTTTCTTGAAGTACATGTTCAGAAAATCCTGCACAACCAAATCCACAACTTAAAAACAGAGCAAAATTGTGAAAAATGAAAATACAATCTTAACATTAATTTTTTCACTAACCTGTTCTGCGAAAGGAGTTGGGGGAGTGATTTTAAGGGTTCTTAGAAGGTCCTCGTATCTCTTGAGGTCAGGCTCGAACAAAAACATTCCAGCGTTGAAATAAAGAGCCGGTGGCTCTCCAAGCTCCGCCTTTGGCCACTGGACTTTTCCGGGGCACTGTTGGCAATATCCGATCTTGTACTGCGGCGTATGGTTCCATGTTTTCTCACAGAAACAATCCATCACCGCGTAGAAATAGCCATCAGGAAGATCGAACAAGTGATCGATGTTTTCGTAAACTTGAATGTCTCCATCTAAATATATCATTTTATTATACTCCACAAACTGCAAATTAACACATACACACACACAAAACAGAGCATTGACCACATTTTCTAGGGAACTATATGACGACATGTTCTTATAACACAAAATGGTTTACCTTCCAGATACGGAGTTTAGAGTAGTTGATGACGTAATAAGCCATGGCGAACTCAGTTTGAGACTCGGGTGGGTAAACGGGTTCTATTTCACGGACAATGCAGCCTTGCTCCACCAATATACGACGGTGTTCCTCTGGCACGTCCGGCAATACCGCCACGATGAGTGGATAAGCAGATTTGACTTTCCTTAACCCCTTGGCTAAACCGGCGACTCCTTTCACGTAGTCACCATTCCCGGCAAGAAATGTAACGTAAGCTCGATCACTGCTATGGACTGTTGGTGATGGCTTTGTTATCTCCACGGCGGATTTAGTAGCGGTGGTTTGAGTAAGCTCCGGAGCCATGTGAGAAGATTTAATGAGAGGATTTTAGAGAAAACGTGACGAGAGGAGACTGTGACTTGTGAGCTCTGTGATGGGATTGGGGGCTAAACGGGGTTAATATAGACGCTTGGATCAACTCTGATCATGAAATCCGGAGCGTACACCTGTAAATAGGAAATCAGACGGTGCTGATTGGCGTTTGATGAAAGTTCTGGAAGTGGGATCGTAACGGGGAATATGGAAAACGCTAGAAGCAGATACGGGAAATAGAAGATGTGATTCCCTGCGTCCAGGTGCATTGTACACGTCCGTAATCTTTATTATTTTTATTTTTTTTCCAAGCAGCGTTTTAAAATCAGCGGCTGCGTTTGCTCTAGTTACTAAAATAAAACAGGTGAAATCGCTTCTTTTAAATCCTAGTTTTAGGTTTTCGGTATATAAAAAAATTAGCGTGTCTTACAATTTGTAGGGTTTCTGTCGACTATGGAGAAGGATAAGAATGAAATCGAAGTAGGCTCCAACTTGGGAAACGATACAACAACACAAGAAAAGGTAAATTGAATTCTCATTGACATTTCACCGTTTGCATATTTGTTTGAAGAGTCGAAAGTGATGTGATTTTTCAACTCCTCCATTTGTTTACTAATAATGATTTGCAGGCAAGGGAAGAAGAGTCAGTACTCAGTAGCTCAAGCATGTTCTTTATGAACTAGTTAATGGTGTTGCTATAAGGGTAATAATACCTGATTCATAACTCTGCCAGTGGATTCTTGAAATCGATCTCTAACATGTTTGTGTACAGAGGGAAAACGTTATCATATATATATATATATATATATCACACGGGCAAGGGCCTATTTTTATTTCATTTTTCCAAATTTAACTATCTTTCACGAGCCTAGAAAAACACCCAAATAAACCTTTATCCTCTTGAAACTCTATGAAACCCTTATCTATTTGAACATTTAAAGACCTTTCATTAACCTTTTTAATCGGGTTTAAAACCTTTCATCCAATGTAAACCTATCATCTGATGGAATCTAAGAATCAGATTCAAGCATTTGCTACACAAAACATTTACTTCTCGCTTCTCTTTAGGTTAAACAGTACAATCGGCATTTAGTGTGGTCTATAGACTAGAGGCTTAACCCCCATAATTTGATATCTTCAAACCGTATACTATACTGCTGACTCCTGATGTTTAAATTGACTCTAAACGTGTTTTGTGTAGCAAAATTTGACAATAAAGGGAATAACGATGAAAGTGGATCTCTTCGAATTTCCTCCCAAAAGTGTCGGTTGAGCTTTGACTTTTACCTTAATCATCGCCGGTCATCTTTGATTTTGGTTCCTTAATATTTCTTTCATCTGTTTCCATTATTGTATATGCGTCTGATTTACTTTTCTTTTAAATTTTCTTCATAAAGCTTTGAAATTGGGCTTTTGAGAGATCATATTCCGACCAATCCAAGTCAACCCTGCAGTGTCCGAGTTTAGGCAACATGCATTACATTTACTCCCAAACTTTAAAGTTTCACTTTTTACATTCTCTTTCCTTCTAGCATTTTCTAGCTTATTAAATTCATATCCTTGTGTAACTAATTTGAGCATAAATTTTACTTACCCCAATATATATGTAAAAGCTCAAGTGATAACAAAGGTCTAAAATATGATTTTTTTGTTATTTGATCTTTAATAAATCACTTATTAAAATTATGCATATAATTGTATTTTACATGCAAACAGAGTTAAGACTAAATGAAGTAAGTAAGTGAAGCTTCAGTGTTCTTAATACTATATGATCAGATATTAAAAACTTGCAAAATCTTACAAAATGTTTTTGCCAAAATTTTATTTCATTTATTAATTTTAAATTGTATAACCATTTTACTTAAACTTTTGCAATTTTTGGAGGATTGAAAAAGTGGGGTAAGTGTATTAGTCTACTAGATATAGTTATGGGTAATTAGCGAGTTACATATATAAAGATTGAAGATGCATTTTTAATTTTAACGGAAATGTATACAATGTAATAATCGGAAGTTCGAAGTCAATTTTTTTTTTAAAGTAAGGATTATCAATTGATTGAGTCAATGCAGCTGGATTTCTTTTCAGCCATTAACATATATTAATATGTAATTTCTTTTGGATATAAAGATTGATTATGTGATGTTTCTTTTGAGGATATATTATATCACATGATTTTATTAAAGACTATTTGATACATTGAACCTCAACCAGAAAATGGATCTCCAAAAAATGAATGTTCTATGGTCTCATGCCTTTCGAGTTTTGAACCACATGCTTTAAAGTTTAAAGTTCGAACCCTGATTAGAGGATTCTTTCTGCGTCATGATCCGTACGTCATCGTTTCTACGCCAGGCACAGTAAAATATTAATAACAATTTACAGTTTATTAAAAAGCCCTCAAAGAATTTTCATACAGTTTATTAAAAAGTCCCCAAAGAATTTTCATTTGAAAAGAAATGTCTGAAAAAACTAAAATCACTAATCGGTATATATTATTATTTTAAATGTTTTTTTAATATAAAAAAAAAATCCAAAAACAGAATTTATATTTCGAAAGGAAATGTAGCACGACCAAGACTTATGGCCTAAAATGGATCCGTCAATAAGATATAAAAATACAACATATTATTAACTAGCCATCATACCTTTAAGAGTCTTATCAATATAATTTTGATTGTTACATTAGACTTTGGGATTGGCCTTACAGAATTTTTTTTGTTGGAGGCTTATACGTCACGTCGCATCAAATAAGAATTATACATACTTAGATGACAAAAAGAAAGAGGCTTTGCGTATGAATATGACAGAATTATGAGCGTGTAAGTTAAAAAGATTGTGGGTTCTATTTTTGGTACTTCTTCTGATTTTGATAGATCGGAAAACGTCTTTTATGTTGATTTTTCATTTTTTTTGTTGATTATTTATCTCCTTGTTCTCCCTCTTTTGCTTTTTTAAAAAGCCATGCCATAGTTTCGTTTAAGCACAGAAGTTACATAACCTGCGTCAAATGAGAATTAGTGGTTAGATCTCTTAAAACGTTTGCTTAGCTTCTCTCGGCTGTCATATACTCACATGTATCACATTTAGACATCCTTGTATGTAACAATCAACTGAATCGGGTGTTACAGAAATCATTTGTTTTCTTCATCGAGAAATTCTAGATACCGAATACAACCCAAATCTAACCTATGCTATATTCGAATCAAATTGACACGTCATCACTTGTGTGTGTGTGTCTTTATTGTCCTCAGCTAAAGTTAGAAAGCAGACAAGTGTCTCATAAAGACATCGAGATCTGATTCGCTTCCCAGGTACATACATTTAATCGAGAATGTTGCTTTCCCTAGAACTATGGAGGCTACTATTCATGTGTCTTTTTGTGTAATAATCATATCGTGTTTTACTTGCATTACTTAAACTCTCTTACTTAAGTCAATAATTATTTAAATACTTTTGGACCCTTCTTTTTAACAGAGTGGGTCGCTCTGAGATGTACGCATCAGATTGTACATGCTAATCCTTGATCTGTTTTCTTTCTTATTTTTGGGGGTTTAACTTAATTTTCGGATGAGTTAGAATCTAAAGTAGGCCATTATCTCGGCAATAATGAGTAAATTTTACTTAAATTTCTCCCAAAACGAGACTCAAACTAGGTGTCATAAGAAAGGTAACATTTGAAAAGAAATGTCTGAAAAAAACTAAAATCACTAATCGGTATATATTATTATTTTAAATGTTTTTAATATATCAATTGAAAAGAAATACTGTTTGTTACGCACCTTAATAAAATGTCGTAGAACTTAACTTATAAAATATTGCATCAACAAAATGTACAACATGTTAAATGATGTTATACAAATTTTAGTATAATATTTTTTACATTATAATTTGTAATTTCAGAATATGTATAAATAATATAAATTTATTTAATTAAATGTGTAGTCGAAAAAAGTATGTATCTTCCTCATGAATAATATTTTCACACGGAGAGTTTCTGAAAGTGTTTTTTCAGGGAAACTATTGCAATTATTCTTGATAAAATTTAATATTTGTTTAATTAATAATTCCAACGTACGATAATTTTTCGTTGAAAACATTTCATTAAAGTCTTACCTTTTTGTGTAAATATATACCTAGAAGAAGTCATTGTGATAGACATGGGAAAGACGTCTCTTTGACTGCTCTTCAAGCTAAAACAAAATGTGCTAAATTTTCAAAAGCGAAGTCCCTAACTCGCCTAACTCCATTTCTCAGTTGACTTTGCTTTAAATGTCAATGGTCCTATGTTATATATCTACATCCCAATTTGGTAATTAAGATTTGTTTTTGTATATAGTTAATGATAATTCAGTCGTAAGCTAGTTTTTGTTACTAATGACTAATAAGTAATTTAGAATTACTATGCTCACCGTGTAGTTTGTTAATGTTGGCTCATTTTAAGAAACAAACAAGATTTCTTTATACATAATATGGCAGAAAATGTATATTTAGTTTCCTTCTGTATAAACCTTTAGAAGTTAGATCAGCCTCAGTCTCTCATTCCTTAAAAACATATCAAAGATAAAATTGTCAAACATAGTGTGAAACTTACCACACAAGTTGTAATCTGTACATATACAAACAGTCGAACACATTTCAACTCTTTGAAATAGATTTTACAACTATCAGGGACCAGTTTGAGTTTCCGTCCAAAATATTCCGGAAAAAAAACTTTTTTTTTGTTGCCGTAAAAGAACATTTTTTTTTTGTTTCACTTCTCATCGATTCTATCACAGAGGCCGTCCTCTGGAATAATATAAAACTATAAATCAGGAAAAAATGACAGAACATTGTTAACATATAAGAGATGAGAAATCAAATTAATATCGAAAGAGGGAAATGTATTCAGAGATACTCGAAAATATAGGAGTTCAAGGTGAATAGATATCAGGGGTTTTAGCCTCCAAAATTACGAGAATAATTTATGAAAAATATCAAACAAGATGTTTAACTCGATTTGACGTTATAGAAAGCTTTCTAACCAAAAAAACAAGTCGATTTGACTAATTTATGAAGCCACACATTTTGTTTTTATTGCTTTTTCCTTAACATAACAATATAACAAAGGGAAGAAAATTAAATCGTGATTGCACAACAAAATGTGAAATTGATTACTAATTTCGCCCATAGTAATCAGAGTCATTTTAAACAGGTCCACAAATATAATCAACTTACGTCTGCGCTACTATTGAGGCAAAATCTAGAAACTTTATAAAATAGATAACTTCTTATCAAAGAATGAAAAAACAAGAGTGCGTATTACTATACATCTGAACAAGTCAAAGGGTCAAACCTAAGTATTTAAAATTACACAAAAAGTTGACCAAAGGGAGAGTTAATAATTTTTTTATAACAGTATATAGTTGCAAAATTCCACTTCAGAAACAGAAAAAAAAATTAGTTGAATGTCATACTTATGCCGTGTTAAAGTCACTCTTCAACATTCTACTTATTTTCAAACATCCCTTAAAAGAATACTACTTTTCAATTATTTATTATTCGGGTTCCTTCATTATATATATAAATCAAGCATTGCTTAATCACTTCAAATCTAATCCACAAAACCTTTCACACCATCTCTCTCTCCCTTTCTAATTAATTTTTTTTTTAAAGAATGGAAGATTACGAGCAAAACTCAAACTCGCCAACTCATGAAGAAGATTCTGATGTACGGAAAGGTCCATGGACAGAAGAAGAAGATACAATCCTTGTCAACTTCGTCTCTATGCATGGTGATGCTCGTTGGAACCACATCGCCCAGTCCTCTGGTATCAAAACATCAATCTCTAAATATACGTACACTTTACAAAGGCCTATAATATATACACACACAGTAGTTATAAATATATAAATTCATATACGCAGGGCTTAGGAGAACTGGTAAGAGTTGCAGATTAAGATGGCTTAACTACTTACGTCCAGATGTTAGAAGAGGCAACATCACTCTCGAAGAACAATTTATGATCCTCAAACTCCATTCTCTCTGGGGCAATAGGTATATCATACTAAACATCCTAAGTGTTAAATATTTATTTATGTTTCTATATATTTAGTATTTACAATTGTTAAGTATGTTATAGAAAACTCAATTTTTATATATATAAAATTTTTATTGGAATTTATAAGGTGGTCGAAGATTGCGCAATATTTACCAGGAAGAACAGATAATGAAATAAAGAATTATTGGAGAACTCGAGTCCAAAAACAAGCTAAACACCTTAGATGCGATGTTAATAGCAATCTTTTCAAGGAGACAATGAGAAATGTTTGGATGCCGAGATTAGTCGAAAGAATCAAGGCCCAATCATCACCAGCCACGTGTGAGCAACTGGAGTCAATGATCACCGACCCAGGTCAACCTATTGACGAATCAAATCCCGTCGAACCGGGTTTCACTCCTCATCATCATCAGCAGCAGCAGCAGCAGCAGTTCGTACCGGCATCCGAATTGTCCGCAACATCTTCGAATTCGCCAGCTGAGACGTTATCGGATTTTCAAGGTGGCGTGGTGAACGGGTCGGGTTATGACCCTGTGGGTCAAACGGGTTTCGGGGAGTTCAACGGTTGGGGCTGTGTTGGTGGGGACAACATGTGGACCGATGACGAAAGTTTTTGGTTCCTGGAGGACCAATTCTGTCCTGAAACGGCATCGTTTTCGTATAAATAAGGAAATATACGATTACGATACGTAACGAGGAATTCAATTGCGTCACGTTTTTGGTTTAATATTCGTTCGTGCGTGATGTCATTTTAGATACGGCCCTTGGTATACGAATCTTGACTTATTTAATATCTTCTCCATTCACTCTTTTCTTTCCCGAAGACCCGTTCATCACTTGAGGATATTGTGATTTGTAAAAGTATATGTGAATTAGTCGACTATAATATTTTTTTTTTAGGAAAATTGTCAAGGAAAAGTTATTAATTTTAGTTGATTTTATAGTGGGAATTTAAAAACATACAAAGGATCGAGCTAAATAACACTCGTCAAAATATGACGCTCACCCATTGGCTGGTTCAAATTGTCCACATCACATGATTTATTTTGGTATAAAATTCCTGAATATATTAAATGACGTCGACTATTTGGTACTCCAAATTGCTCACATATATATATAAATATATATATATATATATAATATATATACACCTCACGTGAAATATGGTTGATACAATGATAAAAAAAAAATATAAAACATAAATTATGCAAGGACTCACATTATTTGTATATACGCATTATTAAATTCACATCATTAAGTGATTCCTGACGATAATCCAGTAAAACCCTTCATCCATATCGTTGACCCCACACGTAGTTTCGGTAACAAACTCGCGATGCGATGTATCAACCACTGAAATTCTCTTTCTGGTCGTGTTTTCGTCTCCGGCGATATTTTTGTAACGTTTCACCGGCGACGAAGAATCATCCGCTGTCTCCGGCTCGTCTATAGGCGTAAGATGGCAACGCATCAATGCTTTAAGAAGCATCACTATCGACGCCATATGTGTCCGACGTCGTAAGATGCTTTAGTTAGCTTGAATTGCGTATCTATAATCAATTTTAAATGCAAAGACACACAAACATGTCACAAAAACATATATATATATATATATGTTATGTGCGTGTGTGTGTGTGAGGCTGTGTCAGTGTGTGTATAGTCTTAACAACCGTTGTTGACTACAAGACATCACAAGGACGAAGACATGATCGAGAGGAAATCCAGTTTTGGGAAGTAATTATTGTTTAAATACTAAATTGCCCTTGGTCAATTGCCAACATGGAGTCTCCAGCAGCAGATAATCAAGGGTATTACGGTCTCTTACGAGTTATGGTTTTAATGATAAAGAGAAAGAAAACAGTTCATTTTCAGCAAGAAACAATGAGAGAGAGGAGAGAACTTAATAAAAAAGGAGCTTTAAGGAAAAGTGGAAAACATTCTGATCTAATCCTTTTTCGGTCAACGATTGTTGGACAACCTTCTAGATTCCCCTTTTTCGGGTAACATTAATTAATGTCTCTTTTTAAAAATATATCTTGAAAATTTGAATTTGTTTATGTAATGATTTATAAGAAAAATTAATATAGATATATTTAAAACCGTTTCATTTCCTTTTTAATATAAAAGAATCATTTTCATTTCCTAGTAATGTCTTATGGTACTGAGAAATTTTGCTTCTTTAAAAGAAAGTTGGGCCCATCAGGGAGAAGTTCGGCCCATAAAAAGAAGACCTTTCGAATCAAAAGGCGGATGGATTCTTCTGAATCATCGAGTCTCTAATTTAAAACCGGTTATCGGCGGGTTTAGTAATGAATTAAAAGGTCGTCTTCTAAACGGGTCGGAACCCTAAATAAAAAGAGAATGGGAGATACATATGGATGATAAAGATATTCTGGGATTGTCCAACACTCCACAGGAGAAGAAATCTCGTCCTTAGAAAGAGTCCCATAGAAAACCTGATGGCATCTCTCGTGACGTGAGGTTTATGCTCTTACCGGCGGCGTTGCTCCTCTTATGCCTTCAATTGATTTCAAGCAAGAGAAGGTCTCCTCAGCTTTCTGCTTTATCATGATCATTTTAAGGGCTTCTTCTCTTATGCCCTTATTTCTTTCACTTTCAGGTCAATTGGCAGTTTTCACTAATTCTGCTAGGAATGATGATTTGAAGCTTTACCATTGGGTTTGTTCCCCCCACCATTGCAAGTTTCTCTCTTTCTTTCTTTCTTTCTAATTTGATGCATTTGGGATTTTACTATATCTTCATTTACGCAGGCTATAGTGATTAATTATGTTCCACCAACAGGTGACTATTTCTTTGCCAAATATAACAAGGTATAATCATACATTGTCGTCATGATTCATTCTCTGTTTTATAAGTGCTTCTTCTCACTTGTTTTTTTTCCTCATCTTAATGTTATATTTCTTGAGTCAGTTGATATCTTCAAGTACACCGACGATGATTATGAAAATCATTTAACGGACCCTGTAAGTGTCTGCTCAACCAAGTGTTTCTGTTTCTTCCTTTTCTACTACTTGTACAGACATGTCCTTGATAATATTTACTTGGTTGGTTTTCCTCCAACTTGCAGGTCTGGACCAAGGAAGAGACAGATCAGTTGTGTGAATTCTGTGAAAAGTTTGATCTCCGATTCGTTGTTATAGCTGATCGGTTTCCGGTTTCAGGACTGTG
Source organism: Nasturtium officinale (assembly GCA_963854855.1). Classification (NCBI taxonomy): domain Eukaryota; kingdom Viridiplantae; phylum Streptophyta; class Magnoliopsida; order Brassicales; family Brassicaceae; genus Nasturtium; species Nasturtium officinale. Next base: position 11,018,654 of record OY978511.1, read on the forward strand.
GAAGAATTCAAGGATCGTTACTACAGTGGTATGTTTGGATCTTTTTTTGTTTATCTTTCTGTTCTCTTTGTTTCTATTTCGTGTTGCTCCAGTGTTCCTTACTAGGACTAAGAATTCTCTTACTTACTTTCTTTTCTAGTTACTCGGGCCTTGCTGCGTGCTAGAGCTCAGTCTCTAGCAGATGTTGCAAACCATCCTCTGTTGAAGGTTCACATCCTTTTAGTTCAGAAATTTATCCTTTTCGTTATCTGGGGAGACCATCTCTCTAAATGCGTTTTTCAATATACAGGAGCCTTATGATATTACACGCGATAGATAGCGCAAGCAGGCATTGTCCAAGGTACAGTCCCAGAGTAGACATCAGGAAAAGAAAGATTCTGAGGTATTTCTATTTAATTTTGAATGTACTTGCAGCCTAATAAATATTAACCGTTCGTTGTTGTCTCTTAACCCTCTCCCACAACTACAGATTCTTGCTGAGGCTAAAAGAATCACAGAGATGCGATTGGCTGCACGTGTAAGGGTTTTCCTAAAATAAATATACTCACTCGTACTAACTAGTTGACTATGGATGAAATCTGCTAACCATGATTGAAGACACCCTTTAACCTTAGACGCTTATCAGAACTCTATCTTCTTCATCTTATTTCTAAAACTATTTGTTTCTTTGGCTGTCCAGCGTGCAGAAGAGCCTGACATGTCTGCAAATGAGAACATTGGTATTGATAAAGCTGATGGGGCAGTTCCAGGTTGTAGAGTATCTTCATCATCTAATTCTCAACTTTCTGCTACTGTTGTGGCCCCATCAACACTAACATTGGCAGATTATGCGTCTACCCTTGCTTCTCTGCGCATGGTGGGTGTCTCTCCCTTCTTCTCTTTCTCTTCGCCACTTGCTTTTCAAATTTATCTGACTCTTTCTGGTGGATCTGTCAAATTCTCAGCTTCATGTTTACTTGAGAACCTATGGACTTGAACAAATGGTTCAAGCTGCAAGCTCCGCTGTTGGTCTTCGAACAATCAAGCGTGTTGAGCAGACTCTGCTAGATCTTGGGGTTTGTCTTTGCTTCTTGTTCTGTTGAACTCTTGTACATGTCTTATATCATTTGCTTATCTTTCCCATTTATTTATGTATAGAGACTTTATTAAGGTATTATAAAGAGGACCCCCACCCAAGCTTGCTTTTGAATGCGATCTACTGTGAACTTGTGGGAGTTTTGTTCTGGGTAGAGGCTAGGTTCTTTCAGCTTATATGATTGGAGCCACTCTTAAGATTTACCTATGGATTTTGAATATTAGAGTTTTCTGTTTACAGGTTAATTTAAAGCCAAAGGTTCCTACAAAAACTGTATGTGATGAGCACCTTGAACTACGAAAAGAAATTTTAACACTACTGAATTTTCAGAAGCAGGTACACCATAAAAGACAAGATTTCACATAGAATCACAAATATACAGCAACTTGTTTTCCTAACTTTGGCGTGGTCGAAATTTCAGCTGCAATATAAGGAATCAGAAGGTTCATCACATCGTGAAGGGTCATATGCTGTAATGCCAGACACTCCAAAGGTGAGCATCAAACTTGGAATTGGTAATCTTACTGCAGTTTCATCTTCCTATTGATCTCTCTAATCCTCAATGTATGATCAGGATCGTGTGTTTGCATCAGACCCATTCAGTTTTGGAGGTACATTTCCTTATCTTGTTGGTTTCAGCAATGTATCGTATTACTACTTAAACCATCTCTAAGTTCATTTTCGTGTGTTGATTTCAGCTGAAAGACCAATCAAGAAGGAACAAAAGCGGAAGGTGGTGCAGATCTTTTTCATATTGATTTCTCTGAAAAACCGCTTCACTTTATATAAAACAAAATCTCAATTACAATATGTTTTGTGAATGCTACAGGGTCCTGGAAGACAAGCAGATACTCCTTCACCTGCTAATAAGCGTCCGAGAAAGATGAAAGCCTCTGATTTCTAAAATCTCTACTTGGCCCATACTTACTCTTAATTTTCACTAGTCATGAGACCAATTCATCGTAGGGCCCAATAGTTTTGTTTTTTGATTTTTTGTAATATTGATCGCGCCAAAAAAGAAAGAAAAAATAATTAACATGTTTCACTCGAAGCTAAACATTGGCTTTGCTGTTGTATTTCTCGAATGTTTTTATATATTATAATATAGATGACAAAAATAACAGTTTATTAAAAAAAAAAACATTGACATGTTTCAGTCATAGTAGTTAAGGACTTGCCTTCCATTGTAGTGACTAGTGAGTGAGAGTAGAGAGCTGTAATCCAAAATTCAGAAGTGAGTCCAGTGTGGTTTTCCATTTTTCTCTGAAAATAAGAGAAGTGGGATTTTTTTCCTCTGTATGTGAATTTGTGGAGATGTCGGAAAAAATTGGGAAAGATTGTGAAGTGGAAGTGTGTTCTGATGAAGAAGGTTTTGAAGGTGCATGGTTCAGAGGGATTCTCGAAGAAAACCCAACCAAATTAGGTCGCAAAAAGCTTCGTGTTCGTTATCTGACTTTGCTCCACGGCGACGGTTCGTCTCCTCTAATCGAGAACATCGAACCCAAGTTTATTCGACCCGTCCCTTCAGAAGATCGATACGTCGGCGTCGTTTTGGAGAAAGGATCTGTGGTTGATGCTGACTATAGAGATGGATGGTGGACCGGTCTTGCTATTAAGAAACTGGAGGATGATACCTTTTTGGTTTATTTTGATTCCCCACCTGACATTATTCAATTCCACAGGAACCAACTCAGACCTCATCTTCATTGGACCGGTTCCGAATTTGTCCAACCAGGAATTCAGGTATTAGTGCTTTCTATTTTGTTTGATTCGTACATTCTTTCTCAATTTTGTTGCTTTCTTGCAAAAAAAGTTGCTGCGTTTTGATTTGTTGCATGTTAGCTGTCTCAGTTTTGCTGATTTCTTTGTTTTTCTATTGTTGCATGCTATGCTATGGTTGACATAAGTAAATGATTTTTCTTTGTTTGTGTATCTTAAGACTAGACTTTTTAAGTTTTGTGTTTGTTGTTCTTCAAGGAAGTGGATAAGTCCATGTTTAGCTCTGGGACTTTGGTGGAAGTGATTTCTATGGATGTTGCATGGTATCCAGCAATGATCATCAAAGAGATTGAAGTGGATGATCAGAAGAAATTCATTGTCAAGGACTTTAGTAATCACTTCACCTCTAATGGTGATGATGCAAGACCAAATTCTATTGTTGATTCATCTCGCGTTAGACCTATACCGCCAATTTTCTCGATCGAAGCCTATAACTTGATGGATTGTGTAGAGGCATTTCGTGTGGGATGGCATCAAGGGTTGGTGAGGGGAGTTCTCTCTGACAAACGTTACGTGGTCAGTTTAGGGACTACAAAAGAAGAATCAGTGTTTAAATACTCGGAACTTAGGCCTTTTAAGGTGTGGGAAAATGGGGCTTGGCGTGACGTACCAATGGTATTTGATTTCACTTATTCCATCAACATTCTGTCTATTTTGGTTTTATTGGTATGAATTGAAGCTGTTATGTTCTTTGCATTCTCAGCCAAAACCCGTTAATGAAACTCCTTCCAACGTCACTAAAACGAAGCCAATGCGCTCTTGTTCTGGTGCTAAGCCAAGGACTCCTAAAAGGACCACAAGGCATACGAGAAGATCCCTGAATCTTGAGGGTGATGGCGAGACACTCTCTGAAGCTGAAACTGCACATGTGAGTTATACACTTACAATTTTTTTTGACATGTTTTTAGTGTTGGTTTTACAAATTTTGTGACCTGAAACTAGGCCGCTGGAGAATTGAGAAAGAAGAGGAGTGCTGATGTTGTTATGAATAATAATACTCCGCCAGTCATAACACCGCAAAGGAAATCAAAAGGTAATTGTATTCTTCTTTACCTCCTTGAGTGTAATTTCTGCTTCATGAAAGCAATCTACAACGTCGATGTTTTGCAGCAAAAGAATCTGTTACACCTGTAACCCCGTCACCGGTCAGAAGTGCATCACCGTTGAAGCGAACAAAGTCTGACACTCAAGGAAAGACATCTCCCAAGAAGCCAATGAGGAATAAGAATGACCTTGAAAATAATTCTAATCAACAGAAGGTAAAGTTAGTTCCTTGTTTGAAAACTAATCAGTCTTGCTTTCACTAGATGGTGGGTCTTCATGATTGTTATTTCTCCTAAAATGATGGGTTTACACTCTTTGTGAAGACGTCTGGGGAGAAGAAAAGCGAAGATAAGAGTAAAAAAAGGAAAAGAGAAGGAAAACACAAGTCAGGTCCTAAGGAGCCTGGTATGTGTTAGCCATATAATGTTTGGCATCTTTGTTTCATGGGAAACCTTTATCATATCGTTGGTTATAAATTATAGACGGGACTTGTTCAAATGCTGAGATCAATGGTGATGTTGATGTGTTGATGTTGATGTTGACTTGTTCAAATTTTGTAGGTAGTATATGCTAAAGCAATTTTTTTTCTTTCTTTTTTCGCATTGTTCTGTCCAGAGCTATCTCTTGATCAGAGCCCGATTGTGGGGAATCATGCTGCTGCTTTCACCAATATTGAAGAAACACTAGCAAAGGATAAACTAATGGTCTTGCCTTTTGCAAAGAAGTCGCCATTTTGGAAGACTTGTGAAACATACGAGGTATGCAGAACAGGACCACAAAGTCCTCATTTCAACCCGTTGTTCGAGGCTAAAGAAGATTTCCGAGAATGGACAGCGATTGGAATAATGGTGACTTATTATGGGTTAATAGAGGAAGTTAAAGATCTGCAGCTCGATGCTTCTCCAAGCAAACTAAGTAGCCTCAGTTGTTCTTTTGATGAGCTAGAGAAGCATGGTTTCGACGTTGCAACCCCTCTGTCACGGATCAATAAAATCTTGTGTCTCCAAGATGGGAGAGCGAAGAAAGAGGAGGAAAGAAAATGTGTTGAGAAGAAGATAGAAGCTGAAGAGATGGAAAGGCTCAGGTTTGAAGAAGAAATGTATGAGTTAGAATGCAAGATTCTGGAGCTGAAGAGACAAAAATTGGTTGCGAAAGAAAAGATGGAAGTGGCCGATAAAAGGATGGTTGAAATGAAATCATATGCGGAAATCATTGATCAAGAGATTGAAGTGTTGGAGCTTGAGTTAAAGACAAGTCCATGGTAATAAGTTAAAAAGAAGACAAAACTATGAATGAGCTCTTAGCTCTATATTTTGGTAAATAAAGAAACTTAAAGATTAGATGCAAGTACTTTAATCCCTTATGGTTATTGTTGTTGATGATGGTTAGTTTAAACTAATCTTCTAAGATCAAGTAGAAATGATATTTTGTAAATCTTATGATGGTTTGGTTGGTGATCTTAATATATCTTCACTGACGACTCAAGTAAAGACCATGCATTTAATATAAAGAATAAAGGTTAAATTTGTTATAAAATTAAAATGTTTGTGTGGTTCATTCTGATCTTACAAGTGTTAAATTGTTGGGAAGAAAAAAAAACAAATTTTAATAGAATAATTATACGACGAAAAAAAAATGTATTGTGTGTTTATTATATTAATGTGGGTGTGAGTATGATAGACGTCAAATTACAAAAATATATACTCTTGGATTTTATTTTGGGCGTAAAATACATAATGGGCCTAATGGGTTTCCTTTTTCTTTTCGTTTACTCATCACTAACTTTCCTTTTTTTTTTTTTTTTTTTTTTTTTTCTTACAGACTTTTTCCCTTTACATAACTTATTATGTACTCTTTAGTCTTTTACCTATTCTCATAATTTTAAAGAAGAACAAAATAAAAGAGAACAAAGCTCAATGTCTGACCGTTTCTGCTTCTTTTACTGTAGCTTAGCTGTTGTTATCCAACTATGAAGACTTGGGAATGGAGTTCTAAGTTTTAGGGTTTTCTGTTGAAGAAGAAGAAGAAGAAAGGGTTCGTCTTTTTCTATCTATTTTCTGGAGATGGATCCAAAAATTACCAAAGGTAGTGAAGTAGAAGTGTGCTCTGAAGAAGACGGCTTCAGAGACGCTTGGTTCAGAGCGGTTCTTGTAGACAATCCAACCAAATCGGGTCGCAAAAAAGCTTCGTGTTCGTTACCTCACTTTGCTCAACGATGATAGTTCTTCTCTTCTTATCGAAATCATGGAACCTAGGTTTATCCGACCTCTCCCCCCCCCCCCCCCCCCCCCCCGGGAGATTCTATACGACGGCGTCGTTTTTGATGAAGGATTGGTTGTTGATGCTGATCACAGAGACGGATGGTGGACTGGTTTCGTTGTCAAGAAATTGAAGATTGACAAGTTTTTGGTTTACTTCGATTCTCCACCTGACCTCATTCAGTTCCAGAGGAAGCAACTGAGACCTCATCTTGATTGGATTGCTTCCAAATGGGTCCGACCAGACATTAAGGTATGAGGCTTACCAAATTTATAACCTTTGTCTTCTTTTTTTCTTTTGCATGTTCAAAGTTTTCAACTTTCGGCTGTTTTTGTTTGATGTGAAGGAATTGAGCAAGTCCTTGTTTAGCTGTGGAACTATGGTGGAAGTGAGCTGTAAAATTTATAATCTGGAAGCTGTATGGGTCCCTGCATTGGTTGTCAAGGAGAGCCCGGAGGGTGGTGAGGTTAAATTCATTGTCAAATGCTTTAATAATATGTCTTTTAGCTGCGATGCTGATGAGGTGTATCCAAACATAACCGTTGATAAGTGCGACGTCAGGCCTGTACCCCCTCCTTGTTTTGTTGAAAGTTATGATTTTTTGGATCGTGTTGAAGCGTTTGATGGTTTTGGGTGGCGTCAAGGTTTGGTGAGGGGTCTTCTTGCTGAGAAACGTCACTCAGTGAGCTTCTTGGCCAAAAAGGAGGAGTCAGTGTTCGCATACTCCGATCTTAGGCTTTCAAAGGAGTGGGAAGATGATGTTTGGCATCAATGACCAAAGGTAACAACACTCACTAGTTTCAGTCACATTGTGTCCAATACGAATTATTGTGAATAACTATTAAATGTTCTTTTTCAGCGAAAGCCAGAAAAAGAAACTCCTTCAAACGGAAAGAGAAAGATCCCAGTAGCTTTGGAATCTACATTGAGTGAAATTAGTGCCTTCTGCCGGCCGAAAAAACTGAATAGAATCCGTTGTTGTACTGCTACTAAGACAATCACTCCTGCCTCATTGTCTGCTGGAGGAAAGGCTGTCAGAACTTCTAAAAGGACTACAAAGCATTCCAAAACACCCATGAATCCTGCAGAAAATATCCAGACAACCGTTGAGGGCGAAACTGAACTGCATGAAACTGTAGCTGTGAGTTAGATTTTTATGCCTTGTGTGTTGTCCATTGGTTGCTTGAGAAGAAATCTTCTTGTTCTGATTGTTGAACCATTTGTTTACTAATGATGTGTAGACAATGAAATTACCATTAGCTCAGGAATCAGGAAATCAAATGGCTGATGATGTGAGGAATGGTGATGCTATGCCAGTCATAATCCCTCAAGTGATACCTATAGGTAATTGTAATCTTCTTTAACTTCAGATTCTGTGTTGAATAGTCTAGCTTATTTAGCTCAAGAATCTGGTGGATCCTCTTGTTTTCCTTTTCTGTATGCATCATGAAATTGATCTACATTGTCTATGTTACTAGAAATGGAATCTACTCCACCTGTAACCCCGGTCATGAACGCAACATTAGTGGAAGAACCAGAGGCCGAAACTCAATCCCCTGAGAAGACACTTCAGCCAATTGGAGATACGGTAAAGTTAAATCATGTTTTGGTTTAAAACATTAATCATTCTAATTTTCTGACCACTTCATCCGTTGATTTAAATTATCTCTGAGATGGTTCTTATTTGGATTCTGCACTTTTTAAGCAAATGTCTGAAAAGCATAACGGTGAAGGAAACAGTTGTAACAGGAAAAGAGAACTGAAGCATGGCTCATACCTTATTGACGCGGGTATGTCTATAAATTGGTATATAGTCATATGAGTTATTGTATCTTGTTACTCTAACTAAATCTTAATCTTATAGGTGAGGCTTGCAATGGTTGGAAGGCTCAGATGACTGATACTTGTAATGACGATGATTATGATCAGCCTCTCTCTGCTTGGATCTCTGGAAGAAAATCATCTACTGGTTCTGGTAAATCAAGTAAGACGCTTCTTTTTTTTATATAAATCTGTTCTATTACATTCCTAATTAGATGTGTCCTTTTCTTTTCTCACTTTTTTGCCTTTGCATTTATATATACAGGGTTATCCGATGATCACAGCACCAACGCGGTTAAGTATTCTGCTTCTGAAATGAGGATACAGCCATGGTTCTGCCTTTTGCAAAACGCTCACCGATTTGGAAAGAGATTGAATCAATGGAGGTCTTTAAAACAGTGAAACAGAGTCCTCATTTCAGCCCGTTGCTCGAGACAGGGGAAGAGTTCCGTGAAGGGTTAGCTGTGGGTGTGATGGTGAATTTTTCCAGGTTATTAGAGAGAGTCAAAGATCTGAAACTTGACATTTCCAAAAGGACATTAGAGAGACTCAAAGTGTGCTTTTCTGAGCTTGAAAAATATGGATTTGATGTTACTCCCCCTGTATCACGGATCGACATGTTGTTATCTCTCAAAGATAAACATGTAAATAAAGTGGAGGAACTACAAGATGAGAAAACAGAGATGACAGAGGAAGGTATTAAAATGCAAAAGGCTGAAGACGATCTGAGGGATGTTGAGCGCAAGATTCTAGAGCTGCAGAGCCAAAAAGCGGATTTGAACGAGAAGAAGGATGCTTCAGAAAAAGAGTTTGTTCGAAAGCACTTACGTGCATCAGCTCTTGTCACAGAGATTCGAGACGTGGAGCTTGAGTTTCAGTCAGTTGTGTCATCTCCGTGGTGATACGAGACTGCATGCTCAACCTTAAGCTCTTTCATGTAAAGGTAAAGTTAGAAACGCTTTTTGCTAATGAAATGTAGATTAGGTGTTAAGGTAAAGGACTTTTAGCCCGTTTGGTAGATGATGATGTTAGGTTGAACTAATCTTCTTAAGATTAAGTAGGAATAATCTAGAACCTGTCGCGTGTTGTAGATCTTACGATGAAGATATGAAACCAAATTGGTTGTTTAGTAGTGTTTTGGTAATAATGAAGTAGTGTCCATGGTAAAGATTCGACTTTTCTAAGTACATTATTAAGTGGTACAGTTGGTAAACTAATCAATCTAGTTAGTGGCTGATTAGTGGCTTCATTAGAAGCTATAAAAGCTAGCTGTGCAATTACTGAAGGCGCAGGTTTTTGGTAACGAAGTGATGACACTTGGACGGTCCAAAATTTAGCTGTGCAATTAATAATTTGCCAATTAAAGGTTTGTAAAATGAGTGGACTTTATTTCCTTTACAAGTCAGAACGACAAGACCAAGATCTTTAAAACCCTTCATTAATGCTCACTTACTAAAATCTTAGATTGTAATTTCTAAACATAGTGAAATCTAATATTAGATAAATTAATAATTTTCTCTAGTCCATAATTTAATTCAAATATCATATATTTAATTTAATAAAATATTATAAAATACATTTATTTCAATATTAATATATATATATATCAGTTAGAACTTAAAAGAAAAATCGGCAACATATTTTCTGTAACAATGGCTTCGTCTATTGTCTTTTTTGTTTCCTCATTTTTTTACGATTATATTGTTATTAAAAAGTTGTTAAATTATATATAAAGAGAGAGAGACAGTGAAGTTCAACTGTAAACCCAATATCATAAATGAACATACTCTGGAGATAAGATAGCAGGTGGGACGTTTTTGGGGACTGTAGAAAATAAATAAGACTCGGAGTGATTGACGAATTCAATTGTCGCTGTGATTTATACAGCCATTATTAATCCTCTATAATATCTTATTTTAATTTTAATTTCGTTTTTTCTTTCATCAGTTTCCCCAATGTATATATTGTATAGTTTCTGTTTGTAAATTGTGCAAGAGTTTTAATTCGTTGCAACCAATTTTCGTTTTTACCCTATAACTGCGAGTCTGTGACACATATTAATGCGAACGGTCTCATTGTCCATACATCACCTTTATTTAATTTTTATAAATATTTTATGAAATAATCGTTTCAACATTTAAGATTCATATTTCATTTCTTCCAATCAATCAAAAACTTTTTTCTCCAACTATGGAAGTATGTATTGATGAAGATTGAAAATAACACTGTAACTTATAAGTTAACTTATTAGACCTAATAATTATTAGGCTCTGTGCTAAATCTTTTAGAACTAGCTTCAATTTGGAAATAAACAAGAGTGTAGTGGTCCAGTGGTTGATCAGACGTACTTTAAAGCTTTTACATTAGAATTAAAAGTTAATGGGGTTTTAGTTTATGTTTTATTAATAAATTTGTATATTAATGTAGGCAAATTATTACCGTGATTTTATGCCTATAAAAAGTGATATCTGTCAAGATCAATGGATTTAACAAGTACATGAAAGAATTATTTACTAGATACTCATTTTGTTCTCATAATTTATAATAAATTAATAAATTTAGAAAAAAACAAAAATACTAATTTATTTTCAGATAAATTTAGAATAAAAATTGTGGATCTAGTGTATATAAATTAACTAAATTATTTGTCACTCGTATGAAAAAAATCAATCTAGCAATCAAAGCTGGAAATTAATGAATTTTCACTTGACTTTGTTCCTTTTATGAGCTGTTTTCGATTTCAAAGTAATGACCCGGTCATCGACTTTTCTTGCTGGCTCGAGACTGAAACGTAACGGTTAGAAGTTAGAGCAAAATAAATAAATGAGCTAAGTTGACGAATAAAAGTTGGAAAATTTCGTGATCTATTACATAAAAAGTTGAAACCTACAATAGTTTGGATTTGACCGGTTAATGGAATGCGACTAAACATTACAAATCTCGACGACTTTTTATTTGACAAGATTCTATCTCATAAAAGCAAACCGGTTTTAAAACAAGTTTCTTAATATTAAAAAAATAAAAAATAATGAAAAGGAACGAAAGAGAATAAGGTTCTTATATAAGAAACTCATGTCACAAAATTTAGAAACCCATATACCAATTGGTTATCATCTATTGGTTTAATTTTTTCTTTTAATATTTAAATTTAATTAAAAAAGAAAATATATTAAAATATTTTTAAGATAACCAATGTTAAAAAACTTCCAATAAGAACGGTCTAAGTATCCTACAACTTACCAAATAAATTATTTACTGTAATGTAGAACTAGTGTACAGGGGAGTTCTAAACATTTAATTGAATTATTGATAATTAAAATTAATAAAAAATAAACAAAATATTTAGAATTGGTTCTAGAGCTTTAGATATTTTTTAGAAACTGTATCTACAGCTGTCATATAATGACTGGATTAAATATTTTTCACAAATATAATTTAATTAAATTAAAAAAATTATTATTAGTTTATCTTTTTAGATACCCATCAAAATATTCAAGCCATAGAGATGATCTTAGTATCTAGTTTTTATGAACTTCCGTTTAGTTATATATATATATATTCTAGTTGTAACTTTTAAATATTATAATATTCTTAGTTTTAAATTTTTTTAAAATGATTTATGTTTTGTTATTGATTTTTTATTATATTTAAAATTATATTTTATTTTAAAAGCGTTGGTTTATGTTTGCCCTAATCCTCCCGGAGTTTTCAGATCCCGCATGAAACTAATAATTTCGGTCGCGTATTATAATACATGTATTACTGTACATCTAGTAAAAGCTGTCATAAAAGTTGCTGATAGTTTTCTGTATTTTATGACGTAGACCCGAAGAGAGAAATGGGGATCCATTAATATCATATACGCACATGAAATATATATAAGGCAGAAATTGATCGTAGAATTATTATTTTGAATCCTGATATCAACATTTTAAGGCCCGTTGATATTCTTTTTTTTTTTGGTAATAAGGCCCGTTGATCTTCTTTTTTTGGACATACATTTAGTCCGATGATCTAAAAGCACAAATCCCTATCAAGATTCAAGATTTGGATCATATAAAAAAAATCTCATGATATCCATAACCGTTACATGACATCCCTATAGAAAAGTATTGCATCATGAAGAGCCTTTCAACACTTTCAAACATGAACGACTTCTTACGAAATAATATAAAGTATACATTATCTTAGTCTAAAATTGTCACAATCTTTGAAAATTATGCAAATGGAGTACAGGGAAAAAATATGGCGACAAATAAAAAATCGACTAGATTGTTACTTATTAGTGACCACGTGATAGTAAATGCGATAGTAAATACAAAACAACTTTACGAAATGAACCACAAAACGTTTTCGTTTGAGAAAATGTCAAAAAAGCTTTCGTCGCAATTCCATTATAAAACTTAAAACAATGATTTTGCAAATTGATTCTCAGATTAGGATCTTATACAAGCTAGTTGCAAACCGAAAAAGAAATTTGTAGTTGCAACAAAATGAAATAAATGATTTTTGCAAATTGTTTTTCATACAAATCACACAAGTAGCAAGAGACTATTTTAAGTAATGAGCCTTATGGAAAGATTTATTTCCACATGAGAGGACGTAATATCAAATAATAGAAATTTAGGAGTTGAAGATTTATTGGGAAAAATTTAACTTTAGGCAACAACACTATAGCTATTAGCTACAAGACAATCACAATAACTCATTACTGAAATGAGAAATCCACTAGTTTGATTAGTTTTTATTTTGTTTCGCGTTTTTCTTCACTTCTTTAGTATTCACTATTCACCCACACATTGATATTGAAGATAATAAATAAAATCAAATAATTAATTATTAAAAAAACACAGACCTGGAATGTATCAACCAACTCAAATATTATTATATAAAGCCACAACCATTTCTCAGCTCCTCAACTGATCGTCTTTCTCTTTCTCTCTTATCATTTCTAAAGACTCATAAAGAAAAGACATTCTTTTTTAAACATTCAAAGAATAATAGTCTTCCCTGAGAGAGTCAAATCAGTGACCTAAAGGATTATCTGCAATCTCCACTCTCCACTGTATTAACGCAGCTAAGGTCGATTGCTTCGTCTTCGTTCTTATTTAGTAATGATTATGTTCTATTTATTTTGTTTGCTTTTTAGATATGAGATCAACATCATTTTGTTGTTTCGTTTTCTGTATTTACAGCGTAGAAATTCAACTACGACCTGTTAACTAATTTCTTTGATATAATCACTCTTCTTCTTTTTTTTTTTTTTTTAAATTATTTATGAAACAGAAGATCAATTATACGAGAAATGAGAGAGACTAAAGTCGATAATTTTATGTTTCAAAAATAAATGGAAGATTATTTTTTTTGATAAGTGAGAATGGAAGAGTTTGAGTGTTTAACTTAACAACACGTCGCTTCCTGTCTCGCTCTCTATGTACTAACACTGGGCAGAGAGCGTTACATAACACATTAATTTCATAATTATTGTCTTGTTCAGAGATTTTCATATTCCCACTAAATTCTTCCGTTGTGTAAGACTATGAAAAAAAAAGGCTAAAGAGAGTGAAGTCAGGGCTGTACACGCTCTCACGTTTAGGGCGTGACTCTTAAACTTGTGGTTTAATTTCTGTATTTAACACAATTTATTTAATTATTTTCCTTTAACAAAAAGAAAACATAATTTATTTTCAAATCACAAATATGGAAACCAAGTTATTGTCCAATCCAAATGGGGTAGTTGGGATTTTAGGTCGTTTATCATATATGTAGAAATTTTGGGTTTGCACGCAGAATGGTTTGGTGGGTCGGATTGGGGACAATTAATGTCATTCTATTAGTGAAACTATATAACAGTATATATATACTTAACAGAGGGAATAGTTGTTTTACTTAATTTATGTGAATATTTATGGCAATTAGATTAAAGTACGGCGTACGCAAGCAGCTGAATTCATGAAACTTTAATACTATATGTTTCTGTTCAACGGAAATGTATTTTTTTCACTTTCTTAATTTATTTAAAATTTTGTACCTCTATTAACTACAGTACATTGGTTTGATTCATCATATCGTATTTTGAGGCTCTTCTCTCCTTTTGATTTGTTCTTTTATTAAAATATAAATATTCTTTTCAGGAAACAATAAGAAAGACATAGATCAAAATGAAGTCTTTCGCAGCGAAAGTGGAAGAGGGAGTTAAAGGGATAGACGGAAAGCCGTCAGTAGGTCCGGTGTACCGGAATCTCCTGTCGGAGAAGGGCTTTCCTCCGCTTGAATCTGAGATCACCACTACTTGGGACATTTTCAGGTTTATATATTTTTATTAGATATTTATCGCCTTTGTGTGTAATTATTGTTACAAATTAACTCTCTTTTGGAATTGTTTTTAGCAAATCAGTGGAGAAATTCCCTGAGAACAAGATGCTTGGATGGCGTCGAATTGTAGATGAGAAGGTAAAAATTTTATGTTTACTTACTGAAAAGAAAAAGAGAGAAAATATTTATCGGTTATATATTTATAACGTATATGATTATATGTGTAACATGTTTTTATAATACGTATATTTGTATGGATCGGTTAGGTGGGACCATATATGTGGAAATCTTACAAAGAGGTACACGAAGAAGTTCTGCAGATCGGCTCTGCACTACGAGCCCTCGGAGCTGAACCTGTAAATATTTCCTTATAATAATACATACCTTTTTCTCAAAATCTGACTCATTCATGTTTTTGGAGATTTATAATTGACCTCGAATTAAAATGTTATATGTATATGTATATATGCAGGGGTGCCGAGTGGGGATCTACGGAGTTAATTGTCCTCAGTGGATCATAGCAATGGAGGTCCATCTCTTTTACTTTATTTTAATCAAATAATTTTTCTGTTTATTTTGCCTAAATTTTTTAAGTAATTTAATTAATAATGATTTTATATATTTGTGCGAACATATCTAGGCTTGTGCAGCTCACACTCTAATATGTGTACCTCTATATGATACATTGGGTAAGTTGTTATTTTTTCTTTTCAACTAAATATTTTTTCTTGCTAAAACTCCAAGAACGCGACTGTAAATTGTTTGTACCCGATGTTCTTTAGGTTCGGGAGCAGTAGATTACATTGTAGACCATGCAGAAATCGACTTTGTCTTTGTCCAGGACACCAAAATTAATAGAGTTAAGATCTTTAAAATTAATCTCACGAATTAACTGTTACCTAAAACAAATTTTGAATTTATATATTTTCGAAATGTTCATTTATGTGAATAATAAACTTTTGTATTTTGATGTTATTGAAATTTAGCTTCTTGAGCCAGATTGCAAATGTGCTAAACGGCTAAAAGCAATAGTTTCCTTCACAAATGTTAGAGGCGAACTTAGCCACAAGGCTTCAGAAATCGGAGTCAAAACATACCCTTGGCTCGATTTTCTCCATATGGTTCGTCTCTCCTTTTTTTTTACCAAACAATAATTTTGTATCATTATGTTTTTTAAATTAATTTATATGTTCGAACCATTCTTTGAGGTATATAATGATAGGTAACCAATTAGGTATCAGTGGTAGGATATGTATAGATTTAAATGAAGTAGGTATACGCAGTGACATTTATATATGATAAAGATATGTATGTTGACTATTTGACCGTTGACTACTTGACAAGGGACGTGAGAAACCGGAAGAGACGAACCCACCCAAGCCGTTTAACATATGCACCATAATGTACACGAGTGGCACGAGCGGTAACCCTAAAGGTGTTGTTTTGACTCACGAAGCGGTCGCGACTTCGGTTGTTGGTATGGATCTCTACATGGACCAGTTCGACGACAAGGTAACCTAAAATTAATTTCAAAAAAAATACTTAACATTCAATCTCTTTTTGTGCGGATTTCAACTAAAACTCATATTTTCCAGAGACATTTGAAAACTTTCGATATTTAATTTTAACAAATTGATTCCCAAGTATAAATTAATTGACTTTTCATTAGTAATAGAAAGAATATTAATATGTGATCATGACTTCAAAGTAATACTGTAATTAGCTACTACAAAGTTCCTATTTAAAGAACAAATTTTTTTTTATCTAAACATTAAACACTCTCAGACAAACATCTTAGCCATATTTATTGTTTTTGCTTTGATATATAACAAATGAATAAAGCAAAACAACGTCGTCTTGCTTAATCCTCTGTACTTTTGACTAATCCTCTGTTTTCTTTGAGGGGATTAAATACAAATAGATGACACATGACGACGTGTATCTCTCCTTCTTGCCATTGGCTCATATCCTTGACCGCGCGAATGAGGAATACTTCTTTAGCAAAGGCGCTTCCGTTGGGTATTACCATGGAGTATGTTAAACCTCTTCAGATGTTTAAATTATGTGTAAGAAAATGGATAAAAGAAACTATCAAGGAAACTGAATATGTTGTTTCGTGTAGAATTTGAATGCGTTACGCGACGACATTCAGGAATTGAAACCGACATATCTAGCAGGAGTTCCAAGAGTGTTTGAGAGAATCCACGAGGGAATTCAAAAGGCTCTTCAAGAACTAAACCCAAGAAGGAGATTCATCTTCAATGCTCTCTACAAACAGTAAGCTACTTCTTTGTTATTGGTTCTGTTTTCTTATTACTTGTCTGTTATCTAATGAGACTTAACCTTGCAACAACAAAAATGATGATGCAGCAAGCTTGCGTGGATGAATCGTGGATATTCTCACACTAAAGCTTCACCCATGGCTGATTTCATAGCTTTCAGAAAGGTTAAAAACAGTTGAAATTACAGGTTTTGGTCATTACATAAACCTGACTTTTCGAGGTTTTGCTTTTATGTTAAAGATTAGAGACAAATTGGGAGGTCGAATCCGGTTGCTAGTATCTGGAGGAGCACCTTTGAGCCCTGAGATTGAAGAGTTCTTGAGAGTTACTTGTTGTTGCTTTGTCGTCCAAGGCTATGGTATATACTAATATACATGTACAGCTACTATGCATTTTAGTGTTTCTTAAAGAAATCAATTTTACTGTGATTGTTTGAATTAGGTCTTACGGAGACGCTAGGAGGAACGGCTCTAGGTTTCCCGGACGAGATGTGTATGCTAGGGACTGTCGGTATTCCGGCGGTTTACAACGAGATACGGCTTGAGGAGGTGTCAGAAATGGGCTATGACCCATTGGGGGAAAATCCGGCAGGCGAGATCTGTATTAGAGGAAAAAGTATGTTTTCTGGGTATTACAAAAACCCTGAGCTCACTGCACAAGTTATGACGGATGGATGGTTCCACACAGGTGATTTTGAACCTATTGAAACAAAAATTTGATTCTGGTTTTTTGAATGGTTCTTGATGTGTTTTAACAGGAGATATAGGTGAGATTCTTCCAAACGGAGTACTCAGGATCATCGATCGTAAGAAGAACCTCATCAAACTCTCTCAAGGAGAATATGTTGCTCTTGAGCATCTGGAAAACATATACGGACAAAACTCTTTCGTCCAAGAGGTAAGTAAGTTTATTTCTTGTCAAACAAGAAAGAAATCCTTTTTAGGGTTTCTCTTCAGTTATCAACAAGTTGAAGTTGTCTGCTTATTTTTAATGTGTGTATTCTCAGATATGGGTCTATGGAGACAGCTTCAAATCTATGCTTGTAGCGGTGATCGTTCCCAACCCAGAAACGGTGAACCGGTGGGCTAAAGATCTCGGTTATACTAAACCATACGAAGGACTTTGTTCTCTTTCGGAGTTAAAAGAACACATCATTTCAGAACTCAAGTCGACGGCAGAGAAGAACAAGGTTTGTTTGAATTCTTTAGATTTTTCTGAATCAAAATTCTTCAATTTTGCTTTTACTAAGAGACTTATTGTGTATGTGAACAACAAAAAATAGCTAAGAAAGTTTGAGTACATCAAAGCGGTGACAGTGGAGACAAAACCTTTCGATGTAGAGAGGGACTTAGTGACTGCGACGCTAAAGAATCGGAGGAACAATCTTCTCAAGTATTATCAGGTTTCGATTATCTTTAATTCACTTTAAATTTTTATAGATTAGTTTTATTTTGTAACATCTTTTATAGGTTAGTTAAAGTTTTATTGATTTTAAACTCTGACAACCATTCAGTCTGCTAACGCTCCGTAATACAGGTACAAATCGACGAAATGTACCAAAAATTGGCGTCAAAGAAAACCTGAAAGTGCTGCGTTTGATGTGTGTGCTATTGATGATTATGTTATATATATATATGTATCAATAAATGATAGATATAAAGCCTTATGCTTTCTGTAACATTTTCTTTTTATGTTGTATGACCATTTTCATCATTTTTTTTTTTAATATAACTCTTAATTCATCTACGCCTCACCTACCACGATCCACGTAACTACCAGTCCGATCTGAAATATCCGATGAAAACTAAATGGACTTGAATTGTTTCTACAAATCGATAAAATTGAACTTGTTCGTATCGAATTAAGCGTTTAAAAGATGGCAAAATTTCACTCGAATAGTAAGACATTTTATCTCCTTAGTGATTTTAATGAATGTATGTATTGATGTTGAAAATTGGTGTTGAAGTTGTTAAGAATGATGGAGGTAGGCTAAAATCATGGCAAGCAATGGTGGAATCTACCTCACTAAAGATCAATGTGTGAGAAAAGAGCATCCCGCGGCTTATGATGTTCTGTGTAGAGTTCGTGGTGATAAAGAAGTTTGGACTAGTGTTATGGAGTTGAGGAAATTGATGAAGAAGACCAAAGGCTAGTAGCTGGATTGAAGCTCTAACTTAAGATTATCGGAAACGAACATCTATGTGTTATATAGAGTTACGAAACAGAGCCTTTGTAATATGTCGAAGAATCTCAATGGAACAACAGAGTTTTTATGAATGCAAGATTCTTTCATTCAACATAAACAAAGCAAGTATGCAACATAGCCTATATAAAACACAAGGGAAAAGCAAAGTACTGAAGTAGTCTTGTGACTAAGACATTCTTCTTTTCTGAATAATATTTCTCCGAATTTACAATTTAACCCCTTCGTTTTTTTTTTCAAGCAACAAGGGCCGCTAACTTTATAATTGGGTAGTCATTAGTCAGCTTTACTTTTAGATGTGGTTCAGCCCTATGTATTGTAAGGCCCATGTTTCTCTCTTTTTTTTTTTCCGAGTCTCTCTTCCTTTTTGTTTACAAAAACACTCGACTCACTAGGAGCTACTACCAGAGTTTTGCTGGAGCCTGTAGCTTTCACTTTACCCCCAAAAAATAAGCCTTGTAAATGAAAACTCAACTCTTTTTTTAATGATCGACCTTAAGAATTTACTAATTTATTTCGTAAATTGTTAAACTTGAAGAGTGACGAGTTACCCAAATGTGCGTTGACTATCATCAACGTGGTTTGGACCGACTTAAACTTAATCACCAGCTATAATTAGTTCTAGACTCTGGACAACAGTTTAGTATATCTAATAACAAGACTACATGTTATTTACTTTTGTTCATAAACTTTTGGTGTTCTTTATTACGAAAAATAATATTTGCATCTAACCAGATCTTATCATTCCTATTTGAAAGGAGATTGAAAAAAATATAAGGTCAAAGAAGTTCATTTCTTCAATACTCGAATCATTTGAAAATTTTAATGTCGCTGCTATTTTTTGCGGCTCGAGGGTCTATAGAATATATGTAAACAAACTTGGAGACCCGTAAAACCAGTGGGTCACTATGAGCAAAATTGATACTTGTTTTCCTTGAATCAATGGGTCTCTTATGTTTGTCTTTTGGTCATTTACTTTTAAGCCATCGAGAGTTTTGGTACGTTTGCTTTCGGTTGCCTTCGTGGCTTTGTTTCGGACAATGATTATGTACCTTCTTCGGTTTCGGATTATCACTCACCGAGTCACCATAAAGGTCAATACAAGCATACTAAAGCCAATGGGCGTTGCTATGCACTCACTAGACATAAAGACCAAAAGTTATATTACCTCATCAGAATGTTTTTTTGATTCCTTGTTCTGTTATGTAGAACATTTTCTCTCTCTCACACACACACATGGCTGCAAAAGTAACAAAGACAAAGGTAAAAAGGTTTATCTGCTTGGTAACTTGTTTCTCTGCTTTTTTACTTTTTGTTTATTTCTTTGTGTTTTGGTTTTTATCCTTTTTTCCCACAAGTCTATTCACTTTTGGGACGACACGACACAAACTTTGATTGTTATTGCTCTGTGTCAAGCATTAGATTCATGATTTAAATATTTTAAAGCGAAACAAAAAAAAAGAGAGGAAATTGTTAAATTTATTATACATTTCACTTTTCCTTTCAAATATATTTTGGAAACTAACAAAGTTTTTAGCTTACAATTACTTGCAAATAGTGTTTGGTATATAAATGCGTAATAAAGGAGTTGTTTTTTCGCTTTTCTTTTCCTGTCATTTTTTCATTTTGTGTTACTAATGGGATACATTAAATAAATATATATATATATATATATATACATAGGCGGACGTACATCTGCATTGGAGGGGGCAGTTGCCCCGTTAAATTTTTTTTTAAAATGGTGTAAATTTGTATTAAATTTAAGTTATGCTTTTGTTGATTAATTATTTTAGTGTTGTCCCGATAAAATTATGGTCTGAATCTGTATATATATATATATATTGAAAGCCTATGGAGTCTTCATCACATCATATCTAGTAAATACAAAATTAGCGAAGAGGGTGACAAATTGTTCTCTTTTAATTTCACTCTTTAAGTTTTTAAAATAAATGAAGATAGCTAACGACATCATACAGTGCCACGTCTTTTTCTTCACCGCACTGTAATCATGAAAGAGCAAAAAGAACAAAAGCGGTTATAAAAAAAAAAAAAAATCATGAAGGGTCGATCAAAACATCGAAGAAGGTAGGTCGGAGTAGTTGGGTTTATGCTTCCAGTTTTGCGTTAATTTCCTCTTTAGTTATCTCGTTTAACTAATCTTATTGATTATAAAACTAGTTAATTTTGACCAGATTCCAAGACAAACTGAAGCACGAGGCAAGAAACCATTAACCGACTCTGTCTTTTTGAGTAGAGATAGACTAACCTGAAACCCTAGAACGCATTCGAACCGTAGATCAAATTAGTTTTCGATTTTTTTTTTTAACGAACTACAAAGCCTAGCTATGAACATAGAGTTCATGCAAATCCCATCTAACAAATTTTAAAAAGACAACCCCAATTATGTAGACTATGATCTGTTATGTACAAAACGACAAGATTATTACGTGATTTGGAAGATTTTGCCCAACAATTGTATTCACAAAATCATGTTTAAAAACAAACTATCACACCAAATTTTAATTAAAACTACAGTTTTGTGTTATTAATTACGCAAGTGTCAGCAAGCTAAAAATAGATCGCCTAGTAATTCCATGGTGAAAAATCACAAACTACTTGGAAGCTTGATAAAATTACTTTTTAAGATTTTAGATCCACAAGAAAACATCTCATTCAGGAGAACGAACGATCCGTTTCTTTAGACAATTATACAAATAAAAACCTAGATTAAATATCGTGAGTTATAATACCATATGACTATATACTACTCTTCCTTTAACATATGAGATGGAACAACGTCTTGAAGAAGTCCATTATCTTTAACCAAACCCCGACTCTTCTTCATACGATCATCATCACCATAGCTATTTGCGTGGCTATTAAGGTACCCGCCGACTCCTCCAAAACAAGACAAGAGTTCTTGTTGTTGGTGGTAATGGACAAGCTGTTGGAACTGAGGAGAGATTAACGTGGAGCTCTCTATAGGAAACCCAAAGCAACCATTACCGAGATTGGAAGCAGTTGTTGATGATCCGAAGAAACCTCCGGTGGAAATAGGACGAGACGCGAGTGGACTAATATGTGTGTGTTGGCCTTCGTAGGTTGTAACCACAGTGCTTGGATCTCTGAATGATCTCTCCACTCTCTTCTTCACGTTACATGAAGCCGTTGTGCAACGATAGTAACTCCTGCAAACGAAACAGCATTACAAAAAAAGTAAACATTAATGGTATTAACATTTTAGTCTTTTCTTTGGACATTGTAAAAAGTAATTTAAATTAGTAAAGGCTAAGACACAAATACTATGAAACAAATCGGACACTAGATCCCACAAATTAAGATAATGCATGCCCCCAAGCAAATCAGAAAAGAAACAAAAAGAATAAATGCATTTGAAAAGCTTATTCCTTGCCCAATGGTGATTTGAGTTTTCTTCATGTAAATTTGTGTGTGGAGACAGAAGAAGAAAAAGATGGTCAAAAGGATGTATTTTTATGTTTGTAACCTGGGAAAAGGACTGTTCTTGACAGCTTTTTGACCATATTTTCTCCATCGATAACCATCTTCGAGATGATCAACCTCACTCTTTGTCATGAATGCGACTCTTGCTTCTCTCTGCCTCTTCTGATTATTCTTCTTTGGTTTCAACCTGTTCATAAAAATGCTTACTTTAGGAAACTATATAAATTCTTCTCGAACATCTTCGCTCATAACTAGCTAATCAAAAAAAAAGAGAGAAAAAAAATCTAAAAAGATAGAATGAATCTCAGTACTGTTTCTTAATATTAGTCTTCTCTTGTTGATTTTCGTCTTCTTCTTCTTCGTCGTCTTCTCTTTTCGGTTTCTCTTCATTTACAGCCTCGCTTGAAGCAGACGATATCGTCGACGAGTTAGGTGTCGCCGGTGGATTTGTCAACAAATGATCCGAACACAAAGATTCCACCTTTGACGTCACTAATTGCTCTGTCGTGGCGGCGTTTGACGGTGGAGCTTGAAGAATAGTTGAGACAGAAGAAGTCAGTTTCACCGACTGCGTTTGTGGTAGGGACGTTTCGAGAATGAAGGAATGAGGAGAAGCAGTAGCAAAGTCTTGATGCTGAGAACCTAATAACTCCATAAACCCTAAAGAATTCCTCTCCGCCGCAGCTAAATCTCCAAAATCCCAAACGCTTTGCGAAGACGGATAATAAAAACTCGTCTTCGAGAAGTCTGTAAACTCCATTGTACTTCTTCTTCTTCTTGTATCTCACTCGCTTTCCCGGGGAAAAAAAAATCAATCAAACACTGTTAAAAACAGAGAAATCGCATAAAAAAAAAACAGAGATAGACACAGAGCAAATGGCAAATCGATTCAAAAAATCAATCCTTTGATTAGGAGAACAAAGAAACGGAGAGTTTAAAAAAAAAGGTTTAAAAGAGTGAAATTTGGCGTAGAGAAGAAAGAGAGATCAATTATGACGTTTCCAGGATTTTGATAATTGTTACACTTACACTTATGTGTTAAATGGGGGATGATGGATTTTTCTGCTGACCGGCAATAGCAGGTTGATCTACAGTACGGAACGTTACAGTAACCGGTCAGCCACTAAATGGGTCAATGCGGTTTAGTCAGAGAATAAAAACACTGAACGCTTTCATACATCCGTTTCTCACTGGTTCAATTATTATCCGATTTTTAGAGCCTATTCTTAGTGTAAAATGTATGACCAAAATAATTAGTTGTTAACTCAAATAATTAAAGAGATGTATATAAATACAAAAGGATTTAAATAAAATAAAAAAGGTTTCGGTTTTGGTTCGTGTGCATTGAGAATCCTCTTTATATTAATGTGAACACGCACCCAAAAAAAAAAATTCTCTTCTCTTTTTGAAAAAAAGTTAACCTTATAATTAATTTGAATGTTATATGTAGATATTATCTCATAATAGAGTATATCTCACTGTCACTGATGAGATGTGGCTTTTTTTTTTCTCAAGCCATGAGACATCTGTGGGTGAGACCGTTGCCCGTGATCAAAATACTAATAAAACAGAAATTTATAGGTTGTTTAGTTGTTATTAGAAAAATATTAATATTAAATTTTGACTTTAAATAATTAATAACAATAAGCATTTGTGATTGACTCTACTTTTGATCGGGAAAGAAGCATGTATGAATCTAAAACCTCGGCATTTTCAAGAAAAATAATAATAATATAAAATAGGAGGAAAATAAGATATTAGTATCATATATATCGGAAAAGCCGAATTTAATGGACCGTGTTCACATCTCCTTTTTGTCTTTCGGAATGTGAAATATTCAAAACTATATATCTGATCAAAACTTGCAGCGCCGGTAAATTTTTTTTTTTTTTTGGTACAGCTTCCTACGAACGAATTAATACTATACTATATTGT
The DNA here is from genome assembly GCA_963854855.1 of Nasturtium officinale. Classification (NCBI taxonomy): domain Eukaryota; kingdom Viridiplantae; phylum Streptophyta; class Magnoliopsida; order Brassicales; family Brassicaceae; genus Nasturtium; species Nasturtium officinale. Next base: position 11,042,829 of record OY978511.1, read on the forward strand.
TTCAAATTATGTGTACTTTTTTTTTAATTTGTTTTGTTTTGACTTTTAATGTAAATGTTTGATAAAACTTCAATTTTATTCTTAATATTCTAATATCGAAACCAAAAGAATGTTGTCTTATATATTAATAAGATTAAATTTTATTTTTATTTAATCTATGTGTAAAAACCTTAAACTATATCTAAATTGAAACATGTATTAGTTAACAAAATTATTGTGTAATAACAATTTGTCCAAAGAATTAACGTTCAATACTTGTAACACGCTAGTTATAAAGCTATAACATATAAATACATATATGCAATATGTGTGTAAATATTCTTATTAAATTATGTGATAACAGATAACAAGAAGATGTGGATATTTAATTCAATTCTGGGGGCATGAACACGTTATATAGGTGCAGTTTGCATATCAAAAGCATTGAATTCTTTACAGATTAATAGTCAATAAATTAATATTTTTAGATTAATAAATTTTATAGGTTTTAAATTGATATTCTGGTTTAAATATCATCTTTATAAATTAATAAATATAATAAATTAATATTTTTTTGTAAAATACATAGATCAAAATATTATTAGTTTATAGAGGTTTAAGTGTATATTGAAATTTTATGAAATTATGAAACTAATCCCTTCTAAAAATAGCAACTTTAGAATTAAATTGTTGTTTTCTCCTTTTTTGTTGACTTTAGTTAAATATGGGCGACTTTGTTTTTATACATTCCAGCATCAATTATTGATGAGGGGAAATATTCAATTTGATAAAGAAGATTAGTAGTATTATTTTCTTATTTAAAAGATTAATTTATTTCCATTACAAAAAAAAAAAACCGTGGACCAAAAGCAAATCCGAATAGATAAAAGTTAAGGGCCCAGATTTATATAATTCCTGCATGCCTCATGAATCTTTATAATCAGCGGTGATCCCGAAGGAAAGCAAAAAGATAAAGGGATTAAAATCAAGATTTGAATTTCTCTTTTTGTTCGTTTTACCGAGTTTCAATATATATAGTGGAGTAGTAGAATTTGCTTTATCCTTTTGAATTTCTTACCTCGGCTTTGTAAATTATAATTTAATTTGATTAACTGTTTTATGCACGTGTGGTGTAGCATGGGAGAAGAGTGAGTGGTGACCCACTCCCGTATAATTTGCTTGCAAACTTAGCTCTCCTTTTGCATGCTTCCATTATTTTGTTTTCTCCCCTTTTTCTAGTAACCATTTTAGTTTTTCATAAATAAAAAAAAATATTTAGTTTCTTCGATGTTTCATAATTTCCCGGTTAGAGATCTGATATATAGGTAATATAGTATCACTGTATCAGCCTGTCAGGCACTGTTTTTATTGTAATAACTCAAATATTTTAAAATCCAAAGAGAAACTTAAATATTTTTTAGTGTTTTGGTAATTTATTTCTTAAAATTTTAAATTTCTCAATTGGAGGGTTTAAATAAGTATAAGGTCTCAATCAAAGGTCGGCCCAAAGATGCGCGGCTCGGTGTTCACATCGGTTTGTATGTTACTCCTAGTCTCCTACGTTGCAAATATTACACGTGTCCTCGGCTACTGGGTCCCATTAACTTAAGAATCCACCTGGCACCTACACGAATCCAATGGCCCACGCTTCATCCTTCATTTCCATTCTTGCCGTTAGATCGTAAGCAACTAAGCAAGAAGAGGCTAGTACTTGCTTTTTAGTTTTTTTTTTCAACTTAATTAATTTACTAATTTTCTAGCTAATTATTCCGATTCATCTAAAACAGTAACAAAAATTTATACGGGAATATTTTTGGACTATCATGACGTCATATTCGTATGCGTAGAACATTTTATAAGACTGATCTGCGTGAGTATATATTTATAAATCCAAATGTGTTCCCTAACAAGAGAAAACCTTATAGAGGAGTTGACAAACGCATGAACAAGGGATAATTCACGTTGCTTCTCCCTTGGATACTTAATGTCTCGTGAATTCACAAGCAGCAATCTAATCCCTAATTAAATGATTTTTAATTATTTTAACTGAAAAATACACTCAATCGTAACTCGTATCTCATGTGTTGACCCACATAAGATTTCTTCCCCAATACTAAAAATGAAGTTGCAGATGAGTTAAAAACAAAATAATTAATTAATAACCGTTGCATTGGTATTGCACATGGCTATGGCTAAGTCGAAGTAAACGCATTTTGGGATCCTATTTTATGTATTAATCGCCGCATCAAACATGATGCCGATTAATATAAATCCTGTCTGATGGTAGCTAGTCATTAACTTATAGTCATTAGTATCATTTTAATAATGTCACTACATCTAATTTGCCGTCTTCTATATCATACAAAATTACCGTGCGACGGGACCAAATATGAAAGTATATCCTAGTCGATTCATCTTAAAGCCACCATTAGATGAAAAGAAGAAGAAATCAACTGAGAAATTTCTCAATTGCCAACAGTAGTCGCTCAAATCATGTTCCCTTTGCTTAATTATTGTCTCACGTCGTCAACGTTGATAAAAACATGGATTGAAAGAGAGAAGAACATGAAGATGATGAACAAAAGGATATATGGGACATAACATAAAACGGAAACTCCAGTAGATTGTAAAAAATGGTTATAGCTTTTCTGTTTGAATATCCTCTTCCTTCTTTCTTTCCTCTTTTCAAACAGAAGATATAACGGCTATATCATAAAACATTATCGAGTTGATTACAGGGAATGAATGGTAATATTGTTACAACTGGCAAACAAGGACTAAAATGTCGTATCAAAGATATAGAGCCGTTGTAAGTCTTGAGACCTCCTACTATATTTTTTGGGTTATCAAATTATCTAAAAGCCCACTGCCCTTTTCCTTCGAAAGAAAGCCCATCAACTAACCCTTTGATTGCATTTCAAAAAAAAAAAAAAAAAAAAAAAAAAAAAAAAGAGAAAGCGCCGCTGCATTTCATTTCAATTCATCAAAAGTCCTTTTTTTTCAAGTCAAAACCCAATTTGTCTCATCTTCTACTTTTTTTTTTCTTTTTCTTTTTCATTTAACACATATTCATTAATAAAAAAAATCAGACAATACATCTCTGGTTTATCAACCTCGACAGCTCAACAAAAGGTATAAAACCAAGTTTAAACATCACAGATTGAGAAACTATCACTCGGTGATCAAAATCTGCCGCTTTATTGCACTCTTGAAGCTGACATTGGAATTATTTAAAAGATATGCATTTGATATATATGTAAAATTAATTAGATACAATCGTTTACGTATAATCTTAACAATAGAACCAACAAATCCTTTTAACAAATGTACTCCTAATGAATTGGTATGTTCAGAATTTTTTTTCCCCAACCAAAAATCTTTTTTTTTTTTTTTTGTTGGGAAGTATACATCAGCAACACAAATCAAATTCATTTTTGTTTTTGGTTTTAATCAAATTCCTTTTCTATATAGCCACAGATGACAATACCACAAGATAATTAAAACAAACACGAACAAATAAAAACTAACAACACGTACTATAGCAAAGATTCAAAGAAACCTGGCCAGTATATTAAGATTATTAAACACAGTCAGTTTCGGTCAAAACTTGAACCAATGTTTGCATAACTCTGACTTTCATTTCCAAAGCCAAAATATAATCCGCTGTTTGTCTGAAGAGTCCATCCAAACCTTCTGATGTTTTGGTGTTCGGAACAAGCTCTTTCAGCCTTTTGACTCGTCTATTTATCGCGTGAGACGGTCGTCTAGAAGCTTCTAGACTTTTCCTCGGTCGGATCGTCTTCTTCACAAGTGCTCTTCGAGCCCTTTGTTTTTGATGCCTTTGTCTTCTCATCAAAACCCAAGTTGATTCCTTTCGTTTTCCTTCTATTGTTACTCCCATATTATTGTAAGTGAAAGAATGCTCTATAGAAAAGTGATAAAATCAAACTCTTTAAAAGATTGTCTTATGTAATGCAAATATGAGACTCCCTTAGTTTATAGACATGGATAGAGGTTAGTGGCCCTTTATATATAACTTAAAATGGAGATTACAGCTTCTGAGAAGGTTCTCTTTTATCTCTAAAAAGAAATGGATGAGATTTGGACAAGTGTCCACAAGGGTGATTTGTTTTGTTTTTAATGTTGTTTTAATGGATAATTAGGGTTTAGCTTAAATTAGAGGATATGTCATCAAAATACAACTCGATGCACATGCACTCACATGATTCTTATCACCACCCAACTCTCTACATGCTTAAAACATCAACTTTATCGCCATTTACATCACCATAAACACCCTGTCTTATTCCTCTGTTGTCGCACTTTATAATTTTTTTTATATTATTTGAACTTTGCGGCCAATTGGTTCGACTTTATAAAAGTCAGACGGATAAACGATAAATGTGCTTAGAAGATGGCGACAACAAGCATGCAGTAAATGTATTAAGAAGATTGTGACTGAAATTGATGTATAGTCGATAAACTGATAAAGAAAAAAAAGAATCATAGTATATATATTATAGATTTTTTTTTGTGTATGAAACTTTTTCCTGAGTTCAGAAAATCCACGAAATCGTATAGAAATTGAATGAATATACATACCTCCAAAATTTTTAGTATGATTCATAAACTAATTCAGAAACATACAATCACTTTCGCTACAATGTATTTGGTCTGAATAATCTTCATTTGAGACCAAAATGATAAAATATGAATATTTGGTTGTCATAATGCTTTTGCCTTTATATCTCATTACTTCAAGCTGATATAAACCAGCGCGACTAATTAACAATTAACTTATGATATAACAAAAGTAGTCCCGAATAGGTGTTTTATTATTATTTTTGGACAACGTAGATAACGATGTTGGAAAATGGGATAAGGTCTTAATTTTTAAAAGACACAAGAACATGCGATGATCTTCTATGTTCCTTTGAATTTATGGATCATATTTAGGATTTTTTATTTATTTTGTGAGTGGATTTGATTGAAGCATCTTAAAGATTATGTCCTTTGCTCGTCATGCATGTGTTTGTTTGTTTTTCTGTTTATTATTAAGGAAAAAGAGAAAGAAAAAAAAGATTCGTGGAGCGATGTTGATCAGACATCCTCGGAAACTATATATAGATTCAATGTATATCTCCATTCGCCGTCAACACGAAACATTGTACTTAGAATAATCGAAGACATTTAAATACGTCTCCTAATTGATTATTTATAATTTGAATAAATGAGTATTAGCTTAACATAACGCATGATTGATCAGTCTATCCGTAAATTTTATGAGTTTCAAGGTAACGTGAAAAGTACCTAACTAATTAAGGTAGGTTTAAATATATAAGTAGCCATGATGGAAAATTTAAATGGTTGAAATTGATAGCTCGTTAGCACGTTGTATTTATACAATCTCAACGTGCATGCACATGTTCTTATATCCTCCCTATTCATCTAGGCCACCCAAATTATATCTCCATTCAGATTTTTTATATCAAAAAATTCTCAATTTTTCGGAAAGTATGTTCTAGTAGAGGTTTTCAATTGTTTATACAAATTTTAATATTTATTTTTTGAAAAAAAATATTGATGTTTAAAAAAGTACTTGCCCCATAATAAGTTTGGGCCACACCGAAAAATAAAAGTGAGATGTAAGCCCATGTAAAAGGGTGAGCTAAAACCTGGGCCTATAAGGTTTATGCTCTGATCCATTAACCGACACATGATAAGTGATAAGAAACTATTAGGTTTAGGAAATGAGGAAGAAAGCTCCCTCCTTCTCTTACTATTGCGACGGCTTAAAAGTGTCTCTGAAAAGAAGATTTGCATAAGAAGAGTCATATTACATGTTTTGTGCCTGAATCTAATTCGAAGATAAAGTAGATTTTTGCTGTTGGATTAGATTCACGCACAAACTCGTAATCTGCCTTTTCTATTTCATAGATCTCAAATCATTTATGTATTTCTATACGATATTATCATGTTTATTTTTTAGATTTGAGTTGTACGATTTCGATGTTGTTTGATTTGCGATATGTCTTTCTATTTTCAGAAAAAAGTTTCCTTGCGTTGAATCTATTGGTCTTTATTACCAACTATGTTGTTACCATGTTTGGTATTAATCGACTAGAGCCATGGAATATCAAAACAAGTTATATTCCTCTCTTTTTCTTTGTCTGTCTTATTGAAGTCTCTCAACCACATCTGATCCAAACGACTTCTCGTTTCTTTACTTTAATTTCTCAGGTTGATTAATTCGTATTTACTTAATTATGTCGTTGCTGTGATTAGTATTAACTACTGGATTATTATGTCCAGTTATGATATGAAAGTTTTCTTGCATATTTGTTTTTGCGCACAAATCTTGAGAATCATGGATCGCGTAATATAAATATGGATCATATTCAACCATCTTTGTTTTTCTGACCAAGTCTTAAAGGTGATTAGACCATAGACATTAACAATATAGCTTCTTTCTATTCATTGTCTGAAATGAAACTTTATAGTTGATCAATAGTAAGCTCTAACAGCCTGATGATTGTATATAATCAATCCTCTCAGATCAATTTTGTCAATCGAAGTCAATCTCCTTTGTTGAAACTGAAAGCACCACTAGTCAAGAGTTCCCCATAAACCTATTCATGTCCACAAGACCACAACCAGCGTGACGCATTCAACTGAGAAAATGTCTAAATTAATTACTTTGTTAATATATATATATATATATCCATTTCTGGAAGAGTATAGAGTTAAATATATAAATCTATCATATTTAATATATTGCTATTTTCAAATTATAACTATATCAACGCACGGGTTATTAATTTTAAGTGAAGTACAAATATAGAAATTTATTGGAAAATTTGCATTGGAAGTATTAAGTGACATTTGAAACAAAAAAAAAATTATTCTAGAGTGATAGTCCTTTAAAAACGGATGGAGCACAAGGCTAGTTAAAAGAAGTTCCCAACTGTTTTTGATGTCATAACAAAAACAATGTGATAATGTTGATTACTTCCGTCCTATAATTAAGTCTCTTTTACGGGGGATTTAAACAGATTGTTAAAAATCATGGTCAACAATAAACTCACTCATTATAAAAAACAGAGGTTAAGTCACCAAGTGTCTCGCTGAATAAAAATACTGTTATTTTAAGTCACTAGTTAATCTTTAGATGCTAGTCGTTAGTGGCGATTTGTTTCTACTAAAATTTATATATTTGAAGATGCTAATAAAAAAGCAAGAAACTTTTGACTTAGAAGTGTATATCGCTATAGGTCAATGTGAGAAGTTTTTGGTCAACAGATAAAAGATTATTTGGGAAGATTCTTTACAAATTTTAAATAAAATTCTACTTGCGTTGTGATAGTGCATTCGTTATGAGTCTTACCCTAAGACCTCAATAAAACAGTCAATTTACGATAGAAAAAATTATGGTAAGAAAAAAAAAGAAAGTTGAATTGAATCTTTCTCACTAAGGCTAACTAATTCAAAGTTCCAAACTAGTAAGATCATGAAAACGTTCAACTTAATATATATATAAACATGTATGATTGATGCTTAATCATTTTGTTTATGATATAAAATCTTCATTTCAAGTACATAAAATATAGTTGATAAAAATGAAAGGAGAGCCATTTTGCAGTTTATGTTACTCTTACTATAAGGTGTGTCTAATGATGATGTTATTGGTGTACGGATGCGCTTCAGGGGATGGAAACTCTAGCCAAATAGCTAGAGATATAACCGTCGATTGTCACGGCGCCGGAGATTACAAAACGGTCCAAAGTGCCATCGATTCCATCCCTCTTCAAAACCAAAGATGGATTCGTATCCTCATAAAAAGCTGCATTTACAAGTAATGCATCATATAGTTTTTGTTTATCTTTCTCAATATACTTGTTCAGCTGATTTATCTTGTCATATATATGGTTTTAAAATAACATGAACTCTCAAATAATACAAAATGTAGAGAGAAAGTAACAATACCAAAGGATAAAGGATACATATATATGCAAGGAGATGGAATTGAAAAGACGATAATAGCTTATGAAGATCATGAGCACACCGATTCTAGCGCTACTTTTACGGCCTATCCTAACAACATCATCATCTCTGGAATTACTTTCAAAGTACGTACGTACGTACGTACTTCTCTTTATTTAGCATTTGGTTGATTATACATTTATAATTAATGAATAAGTCTATTTTCAAAAGTTTGATTTGGGGACTTTAATTGTGTGCGTGTAGAATACGTATAATATAGGTTGTTTAGCTGCACCAGTTAAACCAGCGGTGGCTGCGAGGATGTTAGGAGACAAATACGTAATGATCGACTCTAGTTTTGATGGTCTTCAAGATACATTGGAAGACACTATAGGCAGGCATTACTACAAACGATGTGTTATCTCCGGTGGCATCGATTTCATTTTTGGCTATGCCCAATCCATTTTCGAGGTATATATAAAATAAAAGTATTGTTAATGTAAATATGTTGGAAAATGGTACTCGCTTTATTAGTACAACTGATATTTTATTAAGATATAGAAGGCATGTTAACAAAGTGAGTAATGGTGAATGAAACAAATTAAAAAGGGATGTACGTTGAATATAACGTTGGGGATTTACGAGCCGCACAAACAGTACGGAGTGATAACGGCGCATGGAAGGCAGTCCCCGACAGAGAACGGAGGGTTCGTGTTTAAGGACTGCACCGTTACGGGAACTGGCAAGGCGTTACTGGGACGAGCGTGGGAACCTTACGCACGTGTCATCTTCTACCGTTGTCAGTTTTCCGATGCTATTTTGCCTATTGGCTGGGATGCTTGGAAAGCAAAAGGCCAAGAGTACATAATTAATCTCTTTACTTTTACTTTTTATTTTTCATTTTGTTCTCATCGTTTTACATCTTTGTTAAATTTTCAAAATATGGATGTACATATTGTTAAAAGAAATGTACCGATGTTGTTTTAGGAACCATACAACGTTTGTGGAGTTTGGTTGTACTGGAGCTGGAGCGAATACGTCACAGAGAGTGCCATGGCTCAAGAAGGCGACTGAGAAAGACATTCTTAGCTTCACCAATATTTCTTTTATCGACCAAGAAGGTTGGCTCGCTGGGTTCCCCATCCAAATTTAGAGGATTGATTAAACACAAAAATCGAAAACATGTTAGGTGATTTCAGTAATTTAAATATTTTTAAATATAAACACACATAAGGATTACTCTAAGCCTGTATGTATCCCTTTTTGTTTCCATTATATACAATTAAAAAAAAAAAAAAGACACATTAAGATTATAATATAGCCCAGATAAAAATTAAGCTAAGTAGCCCAATACACATTTGATAGAACCTTAGTTGAGACAAAAGTAAGAAGCCCAACAAGGGTGATGTCGTGTAATGTAAAAAGAGCACAATTTCGTCCCTCCAGCCGCAGCAGTACTGTTCGTCAAATTGCCTGAACCAATTCCTTCTTCAAGCATATACATAGATAGCCCTATGTCTTTTTTGAGATTGCATATCATATCAGGTATTTAATAGCGAGTTTGTTCTTCCATCATTCCTGTAAAGTTTGGATTTTTGGGATTGTGGACACTTTGGGTTCTATTCGAATTCCTCCTTGTTTATCTTAACAATGGCTACTACTAGTTATGGGAACAATAAGAAAAGAGATGGTGGTTTATCTTCGCTTGCCCCTCGCAAAATCAACGTCCAGAAATTCTCCGAGGCTCGAGCAGCCGAGCTCGAATCTCTTCACTCCATTGTCTCTGATCGTTTGAACAAGGACTTTCGCTCTAAGAGGAATAAGAGAAGAAGGACTAATTCTTACAATAATCAACCTGCAAAGAGACGTTATATAAAGAGGCAAAAATCAGACTCATTGATTGGTCAAGCATCAGGAAGAGGCAATGAAACAAAGATCACTAGACGAGTTAAAAGGAGAATGGAGCTTAAAGGGAACCCTCAATCAGGCTTTCCTACTTCTGGTGATGGAACAAAGAGGCTGAGAACTCATGTTTGGCATGCTAAACGGTTTTCTATGACTAAGCTTTGGGGTTTTCACCTTCCTCTTGGTTTACATGGAAGGTAACTTTCTAATTTGCAGTTTAGTTAATAAGTACACAAAGTTGGCTCCTTTTGAAACTCTTAAGGTTTTGTGTGTCATGGTTTTAGAGGAAGGGGATCTAGGGATATCTTGAAGCAGTCTAGGCAAGGTGTTCTTGTGCATGATGCAAGCTATCACATTGCTGTGCAATTGGCGGGTCCAGAGGTAGGCATTTTCCTTATTCCTGAGATTCTTCTTAAAATTTTGTTCTATCTTGGTTGTAATTTAGTATTTTCTTGATGTCATTTGGCTTTGAATTTCTCAGTGCTCACTCTTATCGATATTAAACATGCTTCTGGAGCCTTCTCCGTCATCACATTGCAAGGAAGTTTTCGACTCTATTCTTACAGGCCTTAATTATGAAAACGCCATGGTAAACGACAATCTATAAATTTCACATTTTTTAAAAAGGGGAAACGACAACATAAGTAGGATGTAACTATAACCTTTTTTTTCTTCAGCTTTATCATGTCGAGCCACCAGTTTCTCAGGCGATTGCTCCTGTAATTTATATGTGGAGACCTTCTCAGTTATCTAGGAGAAGATATGAGGAGGGAATGGGTGATGACATAGGAACTGATCGCCCAGTCTCAAATAGAGATCATGTTGACTTTCGAAAACTTTGGGTGTGGATCCATGCTTCTTCCTTCAGTGAAGGATATGCTTCTCTTAAATTAGCTTGTCAAAAACAGGTACTTATGTTTCTGTCTTTGAGGTTTGTTTTAGGCGTCTCTAGCTGACATTTGTCTTTAGTAGTTTGCGTCATGCTTTACATATTCTTGTGGAGATACTGATGTCTAAAGTTCCTTCATTCAGATGAATGAGACAGGTGTCTCAGTTGATTGCATTTCACTCGAGGGTCTGCTTGCAAAACTTGAGATTTTTGGTCCAAAAGCATCTCATCTTCTTCAAAAGACCCTCCATCCTATCACAAGGTGAGCCATCTGCGTTAATATAAAATGGTTTGCAAGAACGCAAATGAACAAAGGAAGATTTATCTCAAATATATTTTTGGCTTTGCAGTAGCTCAGAGGATCCCTCTATTTCAAGGAAGTGTTCAATGGAAAAAGCTGAAGTTAAAAATGTGGCTGATCCTTTCAAAGAAGAAAACATATCATCTTGTGCTATTTTAGCTCAATTTGTCATGGATCCGCGGTTAATCCCTAATAATCCACGTGATGATAGTACAGTGTCAATTGAAACGACCAAAGTTGAGCCTACTGAGCCATTTGAACCAACAACCAACACTGAGGCTGAAATTTTTTCCGAAGTTTTCAAGTGCTTGTGGGATGCAAATAGTGAACTGGCCCTTCCAGAAGAAGAGAATATGTTGTGTTGGGAAAAGCATCAAAGTCGAATGAATTCATTTTGCCTTGATGACTCTGCTGCTGAGGTTCCAAAGGTGTCTAGTAGGCCAAGGAGTTCGAGGTCTTGTCCTTTACTGCTTCTCAAACATAAAAAACTTGGGAATGCACCTACCGGGTAATCTGCACTTTGGTTGAATCGTTCTGTGATGCTCTTTTGAATCAATGTCCTTAATGATCCACCATTAATCTTTATTATTCTCTTTCAGGTGGTCTCTTATACTTCCCCTCAGTTGGATCAAAGTCTTCTGGAATGCATTCGTCTCAAAAGGAGCTCATGCAATAGGTCAGAGGGAGAAACGCTGGATTTCATGTGATGTATACTTTTGCTCTCTTAAACTTTATTCCCCTAATGTTAAGATTCTCTTGCTATGTAAACTTATTAAACCGTAGATTTAAAAAATATCTGAAACTTGTCATTTCCTTTTGCAGGCTGGTTTACCCTTTTTCCCATCAGATTTTCCTGACTGTAAAGCGTATTCATCTTTTACACTAAGTGAGGCTGCAGACTTGGAAGAAAAAGGACAACGACGCCCTCCAGCCATAAGACCTTTCAGAATTCCCATTCCACCTCCATGGAATAGTATCCACGTCACACGTTCCATTGGAGAGAGTTCCAACCAAAAGCTTACAAGCGATGGGATGAATGGAGCGGATATTTTCAGTTCTAGTGTTAATCTATTTGATGGTATTGTGGCAAGAACATCTGATTCGTTGACTACTTTTCTCCAAACTTTCACAAGTGACAACTTACTTCTATTTCATCACAACACTTCAAAATCAAACACAAACCTTATGAAGAAGCCTCAAGAAGATGAAACAAAAGCAAGAGCTCAGATCCATCAGAGTAGTAATAAACTGTGCCTCGTCAGAGTTTTTCTACATGCTTTCAAGGAAGGTTCTTTCGAAGAAGGCGCAGTTGTATGTGCGCCATCTCTTGCAGACATATCATTGCTAAAATCCAGGTGTAAAATCTCCCAAGAAATCATGGTCAACAAATTGTGATCTGTGGAAACAGTATTTCACTTTATGATTGCATTTCGGCTAATATTGCATTGTGTTATACAGCTGCAGTGAAGGAGAAGAAGGGCGAGTTACAATCCCTCAGTCTTCTGTAAGTTGTTACTTCCAAGAACAGCCTTCTGGAATCTGGGAACTAAACGTCTCTGAAGACAATCTTACAAAGCAATGTCATAGATGGCCAATCGGGTTTGTAACGACAGGATTTGTCCGCGGGAGGTGAAACGAAAAGAAAGAAAACCCACAAAATCTTGATTACAATTCACCATAGGCTAAAATTGATTTCTGAGCTCTTGAACTTGTCTTATTGTGCAGTAAAAAGCCGACTGCGGAAGCTTTCTGCGACGCAGTGTTGTTAGGGAGATTAAGAAATGAGCAATGGAGAGATAAAGATGTGAAACGGAGGAAGAAGGATATATATGTTTTGGTTAGAAACCTAAGATCTTGTGCTTTTAGACTTGCACTTGCTACTATTGTTCTGGAGCAACAAGACTCTAGTGATGATGTCCATTGCTTTTAGAATTTCCAGCACTGTTGTTTTGTTTGTATCAATTTTTCCCCCCGTCTGAGAATAATATTTTACTGGAAAAGCGTAAGTGTTGTTTTTTTTTTACTTATTTCAGACTATTAATTATTTATTATTACAGCAAGTTTTAGTGGGAATTTGGAAATATTGTCAATATTCAATATCACCGGTGTAAAATATCGACAATATTACAACCTTTCTGGTTTCTCTTCCTGAACTTAATTTTATTAATTGATTCGAGAATGTTTACAAAATCCTGGAATAAAAAATTCCCTAATATGAGTAATATACACATGAATTTGAAAAATAAAATTATGAAATAATTGATTTGGTAAGAAATCCGAATTGAAAATAAAATCGCCAGTAGCTCAAAACGTTGCCGTTTCAATAATCAGCTTTTATTTAACCGAACCTTACAAGTCCGGTACCTAGGACTGACTCTTTCTCTCTCTCTCTCTCTCCACCGGCGCCGGATAAAATTTCCCGATTGCACAGTCTCGAACACTGCGACGACTTCAATTAACCGACTCAAATAGGGTTCTAGATGGAGAGACGTGTCACAAACGCTTTCCCAGGTCCTCCGCCACCAGTTCCGTACTATCATAACAACTACAATCCTCATCAGCATCAGATTCATCCGCCGCCGCCTCCTCACCACCATGTCGCCGCCGTTGGATTCCACCAGTACCCTCAAAACGATAACAACAGAGATCAGCGTTTCAATCAGCCGCATTTTGATCATCACCAACAGAACATGATCGTTGATCATAATAATAACGGTCCTCCGCCGTTTCCACAGAGTCCTTGCGGTGGCACCTTAAGGAAGAGACGGTCTCTATCAGCTACAGGTTCTTCTACAATTTTTATTTTTGTTTTTATGCTTTTGTATCAGACGAAATCTTATTGATGCTAAAATTTGGTGATTTCAGCATTAATAAAACACATACTCTTTAACTCGCTTTACTACTTTCTTGGAATTGTATAAGTCTTTAAATTTCTGAATTTCTTTATATATACATGAAGATACTGCTGATGGTAGTGGTATTGCCAAGTTATATGTTGCGCCGGTCTCTAAGACAGCAACCGAAGACAATGTGAGTTTCTTGGCTTTCTCTTATGGTTTGTATGAAATGTTTCTTTCTGATTCTGTGTGAAAGTATTTGACTTTTGACAATCTGTGTTATGTATCAGATCCGTCAGGTGTTTGAAAAATATGGTAATGTCGCTGAGATCATTCTACCCAAAGATAAGATGAGTGGTGAACGAACAGGTGTCACCTCTTCTTTTACTGCTTATTGTTTGATATTTTTGTTTCTGGGGATTTAGCAGTTTGCTTATAAAATCCTTAATGTATCTTTTGCAGCTTACTGTTTTGTTAAGTACAAAAAGTTAGAAGAGGCTAACGCGGCTATTGTAGCTTTAACTGAACAGTTTACCTTTCCTGGGGTTGGTATTAGCTGCTACTATGCTTTGTTTAAACATGTCTTCACTGATGTGGGATTCTTTTCATTAAATTATCACCATGTTTTCAGGAAATGGCTCCAGTCAAGGTCAGATATGCTGACGCTGAACGGGAACGGACTGGTAAGAGTAGGTGTTGGTACTCATAGTAACAGAAATTTAGATAGAGCATATAATTATGAAGACAACATGGTAGCTTATTATGGGATCCCTTTGAAACAAAATAATGTTTTACCTTATTTTAGTATTTGATTTCTCATGCCTTCAACTGCTTCTCCTTCTCCTCCTTTTCTTAGCTCATCTCTTCTTGTTCTCATTTGTGTATTCTCTTTTCATCTGGACTTTAGGTTTTGCCACAACTCAAATTCCAGATAAACTATATGTTAGATGCCTCAACAAACAAACTACAAAAATGGAAGTCCATGAGGTATGCCATCAATCCTTTTTTATTTTATTTAGTTAACTTTTTTACTTTGATGAGGATAAATTTTCAAAATGTCCTCTTCTCAGGTATTTTCTAGGTACGGAGTCGTTGAAGATATTTATATGGCACTCGACGACATGAAGATTAGTCGTGGTATGTCTGTTGCCTGTGCATATTTTGATGCTTGACTCTGAATCATACTTCTTAGTTTGAACAGTTCAGATTTTGTAGTTTCTCTTCCAGTAGATTGAAAATGCTTCATATGCTTAATAACCGAATATAAAACTTCCATATAGACCATAGTAACAGAAGAATCTTTGCACTTAGTAATCCTCGAAAAACTGCCAGGACAAACACTTAGGAAACATGATTTATATAGACGCTCTAATATCTGTTAGTTATATTCTTTATCCTAGCCTCTGTCTTTATGTGAACTTGCGGATAGCATGAAAACTGATTGTAACTACCTTCTTTGCTCTCTGTAGGGTATGCGTTTGTTCAGTTTTCTCGTAGGGAGATGGCACTAGCAGCAATCAAAGGTTTAAATGGAGTCTTTACCATGCGGGTAAATCATATAGCCCTTTGCTGTATCTCAATGCCTCAATGTTTATTCGGCGTCCACTGTTCATGACTTCCTATATTTCTTTCTTTCAGGGTTCTGATCAGCCCCTGACTGTTAGATTTGCAGATCCTAAAAAACCCCGTCTTGGGGATCCAAGGTTTTACTATTTTTGTTTCTACATTATAAATTTGAAGATTCACATAGTTTTCTTTTAAATTCCAAACTCGTTCTCTTGTTCTTACACTTTAATCTTACTCCATCACTTATATGGATTGCTTCTTGTCTTCAGGTCTAACTTCAACACTCCACCTCCAATGCAACAATTCGACCCAAATTGGCACCCACAACCATATCCCCAATGGGAAAATAAAGACCCTGCAGCCCCTAGAGTTGTTCAGCATCACGATTTCGCTTTACAGCCAAATCACTTCCCTCACCAAAATACTCAAGCAGTATCTGATGTTCATAAACCGCTGCATCACGATATTCCACCTCAAACTTTTGACAAGCATCAGAAACCTGAAACTGCCATCGTGGAGGTACTCCTTTTGTAGGATCTGCTAATGGTAGATGGATGTTGAACTCTGGACTAAGAGTTTATTTATACAGTTTAGGTTTCATAAATTTCTTACATACATCTGCTTGATCTCATATCTGTACCTACTTTTTTGTAGACTAGAAGCGATGGTCAGAAGATTTCTAGTCATTCAAATGCATTCCCTGAAGATCAAAATACAGAGAGCTCTGATTGTGACTGGAGTGAACACACTTGTCCAGATGGGAACAAATATTACTTCCATTGCATAACTTGTGAAAGCACGGTATACCATACGTTTCCCTCTTTCATTGTGTACTCCTCAGAAGCCATGTCTACTTAAAATTGAATTAATGGATGAACACACAGTGGGAGAAACCGGAAGAATACTCCATGTATGAAAAATGGTTCGACGAGCAAACAAGGCTACAAGATCAAAAACCTGTATCTTCCCCGTTAAACAATAAGAGCCAAGAAGCAATTGAAAACAGCGAGCAAGTTCAGTCTCCTTTATTGCAAAATAATACTAGACTCGAGCAACCATCCCCATCCACAACGGTTAGAGATAACTTCTAGAATGTGTTGTGTTGACACACTTGGACTTGCATTTTTTTTAATATCTTACAAGAAGAGCAAACTCCAATCTTTCACATGCTGTGTTTTCAGGATCAGGAGAACAATTTAGTAAATCCAGTAGCAACACTAGCTGTAGAACCAACATGTTCATAAAAGGTTTCAGGTAATGAACAGATTGATTCTCTTTTTTTTTCTTCGTATAATTCAGTTATTCAGCAGTGACTGATTTGGTTTATGAGTTATTAAATTTATCTTAATGTGCAGTAAAAGGCCGAGGACGGAAGCTATGTGTGATGCAGTGTTGTTAGGGAGAGTTAGAGATGAGCACTGAAGAGGCAAAGATGTAAAACGGAGGAAGAAGGAGATTTATGTTTTGGTTAGAAGCCTAATACATATCTTGTACTTTTAGACTGGAGACAGTACATACTGGTTTCTAAAAACATACCTAATACATACCTAATTTTAATTGAGTTTATTTGGTAAATAAAAATCTGTTCACCTGATCCAAACCAGAACCTTAACGGTAGCAAGATTAACCACTACTAGAATCCATTTTAATATCTACATAAACTAAAATTTTGGGGGAAAATTGATTTCTTTTGTTATGCTTAGGAAACTATGAGGTGTAATGTCTTCTGAAATTATTGGTTTTTATAACTGAAAAATAGTACCTGTCATGAGGAGTGAGTGCCTCTGCTCGAGTGAGAGGGTTATGAACTTGTTGGGAATCATCCTCCCTTTAAAAAAATATATCAAATCAGTCAGTAAGCAGAAACATCATCAAACTTACGAGGAAGAGGAAGTGGAAGACGAAGACGAAGAAGAAGAAGAAGAAGAATCAAAGGTAAGTCTTGGTGAATCGATCTGTGATTATTTAAAATCTCGTCAATCATATTGGTCCTGTGTAGATAAAAAAGGAAATTCTATGTAGATTTGATTTTCTGCAGAAGCCAACCGCTCCGAATCTAATACTTTTGATTCATATTGATTGATATTTGAATGGTTGCCTTGTTCTTCATCGTCAGGAGGATAGTTTGGATCTGAAGTTTTTTGAATGGCGAAGATCAAGCCTCAAGCTTTATTGCAGCAAAGCAAGAAGAAGAAAGGACCATCTCGGATAAGCATAACCAACATCATCATCTATACCTTGGCTTTGCTATTGCTTATCTTCGTCCTCTTCTCTGCTTACAAACGTTGGACCCAGAGGTTCCTCCTCATTTTCTTCTATCTATCATGCCTTTTGCTTTAATGAAATTATTATTATAGTGAGAAATTGTTGTGGATTTTCTCAGATCTGAGATTCCAACGCACAATGGTAGATCAGTTCTTGAGGTATGCTTTCTATATTACTCACTCCTATTTGGTTTGTTTGTTTGTTTGTTTTATGAACGAACGAACGAATCCATTAAATGATTCTTCTGTTCTGTGTAGGATACAGCCTTCCCAGGAATGAAGATTACCAATGTTCCGCGATTTGCTGTCAGTTTTATTATTCCACTTTACAAATATGTTTTCTTCACTTTACTATTTTCTCTTACTCTCTTATCTTTCTTTGCTGATTGCTAGATCTTAGATACGGGCAAAGGTTCTGTCACCATTGAACTCTTCAAAGATACTGCTCCTAGTGTTGTTGATCAGTTCATGAAATTATGGTATGCTAAACTTTTCTTTCAGCTCCATAACATAATTTTTTATTTTTTTTTAAACTTGTTTCTTGCATAAACTGCAGTCAAGATGGGTATTTCAAAGGTTTCTTATTCCGTCGAGTTGTAAAGCATTCTGTGATTCAAGCTGGTGACTCTGCTGAGTTTGATGATGTCAAAGATTGGGCACTCCAAAGGAAGAATCTTGGTCCCAGGTTGGTTGTAAATCTCCTTGGAATATATATGACATAACCTTTCATTTGTTTTGTTTTTCACCCTAATAATGGAAATCTCTCTGTGCGTGTCTTGGTCAGTCTAAAACAACAAGAATTCATGGTAGGAACTCCTATAGCTAAAAACGAGCAAACAGGATTCGAGTTTTTCATTGTATCTGCTCAGATCACAGATCTCAACGACAAATTGACAGTCTTTGGTCGAATTGCTAAGGGCCAAGACGTCGTTCAGGAAATCGAAGAGGTTGAGACAGATGAATTGTATCAACCAAAGTCACCAATAGAGATAACGTCCGTCACTTTGCTTCAAGACATCTGAAAGCTTTTTTTACGTCTTCTCTCTCTCTTGTATGATGCGATTTTTATTGTAATTTGAACCCTTTTTATCATCTATTTTACATCATTTCTCCTAGGAAGAATTAGATCCTAACAATTGAAATTTTATATATATATTCGAATGCTGAAACGAAGGGGATACACAATAATTTCAAAACAAATTATAACAACATCATTACTATGTTGTCAGTAAAACAAACAGAGTATTATCCAAAACGTGGCCCATTCAATTATCCCAACCAGATCTTCTCTTCCTCTCTCTAGGCCGATTCTCAGAACTGCGACAGTAACAGAGAAAAAAACTGGTCAATAATGTTACAAGGAAAACAGTTAAATTATAAGTAAGAATCCAACCTTTGTGGATGTTTCTGAGTGGAGGCGTTCTGAGTAGGTGCTACTACTGGGGGAGCGGGAGCTTGACTCTGAGTTCGACCCATATCCCCACCAATTGTACCACCTGAGACAAACCCCATTAGGGATGGTCTCTTGTTTGGATAAGCTTTGTTTTGTGGATTCGATGGCGTTGCAGCCACAAAGCTATTCTTAAATTGGGCCATTACTCCCGTTCTCACTGTATTGATCGCCCCGCTTCTACTTGGTGTAGCTTTAGAAGATGGTGTCCCACTTGATTCCGAGTTAAATCCAATACCAAGACCAAAATCAACTCCACGTACTCCTCTGTTTCCACCTCCACCTCGTCCCTTTTTCCCACCTACATCATATGAGATTTAAAAGATCATGCACTGGTTTTTGGATGGATTCACTCACTTGACAATAAGATCTATACAAAGAAGACATTGCACATCATATGTGTTTCCCTTTACGATACACATACTAGTGAAAAGGTTTCTCTTGGTTATACTGATAAGAGCTACAGAATGCTTACCTCCTTTCCTTCCATCACGCTTGGACTTGAATCGTCCATCCTATTGATTTACAAAGGTAAAAATTTGACTCAACAAACAATATAGATGGAATGGAGCTAGTAGAATGAACAATCATTGTATAATGGATGATACAAGAAAGAAAATTTATAGAATGTTGTCAACGAAGAGTAGGAGCTTTTATTACCTTCATGGCGAGATCCATGAGTTCTGGAGGCACATTCTGTCCAGCAGCAACCAGACTGTTGACTAATTCACCAGCAAATCTAGCCTCTCTCTGTGTAACAAGTGTGTAGGCAACCCCATCCTTGTCACCAGCACGGCCTGTTCTACCAATACGATGTATATGCATGTCCATATCTTTTGCAATGTCATAGTTAACAACTGTCTTCAGCGACTTGATGTCAAGACCTCGGGCAGCAACATCAGTGGCAATTAGCACATGGTAGATTCCAGATTTGAACTTCTGTAAAGTTTCCATTCGTGATGCCTGGTCTTTATCACCGTGTAGAGCAGCAACTTTAAAGGAATTTAGAGTAAGCTGAGCTTCTATCTCATCAACAGTGGCTTTTTTAGAAGCGAACACTAATACATCACCCTCATCAATCATTCCAGGGAGCTTCTCAAGTAGCCATGGCAGTTTTTCAGTATCAGAAGATATCACATAGACAACTTGTGTAATATCCTCATTGGCCATCCCAACTTCACCAACTGTGACTCTAATAGGATCTGAAAGGATTTCCCTAGCTAATTTTTCAACTTTCCAAGGCATAGTGGCTGAAAAGAGTAAAGTCTGGCGATCTGGACGAATCTGGCCAACAACAGACCTTACTTGCGGCTCAAAACCAAGGTCAAACATTCGATCTGCTTCATCAAGAACCAAATATGTAGCTCTCATCATTGTCAAAGCCTTCATCTTCAGCATGTCTATCAACCTTCCAGGAGTAGCAACAACAATCTCGCAACCTGCCTTGAGTTCCTTAAACTGTTCATGTTTAGACATTCCACCATACACAGCGGAGACACGTAGGCCATAAGCTTTTGAAAATTTCTTGGCTTCCAAGTAAATTTGATGAGCCAGTTCTCTAGTTGGAGCACATATGACACCAATAGGACCTTCTTCTTTCTGAAGTTCCGGCTGATCCATAATATGCACAATCATGGGAAGAACAAATGCTGCAGTCTTACCTGAACCAGTTTTGGCAATGCCAATAACATCTCGACCAGATAGTACAATAGGTAAAGCCTGACATTGGATAGCTGTAGGTTTTTCATAAGCTTGCTTTTTAATAGCACTCATAATCTGTGAAGAAAATCCACAATCCTCAAAGGTCTTAACTGGCCGAGGAACATCAAAACCGGAGACACGAATTCCCAAACTGTGACGGTAATCCGAAGTTTCTTGTTCACTCATTCCTGAATTAATAAATTGATCAATTTGAATGCAACACCTAACAAGACCTATATATATATATATATATATATATATATATATATATATATATATATAAAGAAGCAAGAGTAAGTTTTGCAGAATAGAGAGACTTACCAGATATTGATTCCACCTCTTCATAGAAGTCCTTATTAATGGGTTCGTAATCAATGGAGCTATGATCCAGAGCTGGAATTGGTTCGATCTTCTTTTTATCCATAACAACAGGATTATCATCGGAATCATACTCCAGCATCCCTGCATCTACAGCCTTGGCTGCAGCATACACTTCCTCGTCGGAGTTATAACCTGCGTTAAGCACATCGGCTGCTAATGTCAAGCCCAAATCCTTCTTCGCTTTCAGGAAACTCTCGACAGGATCTTCATCTTCATCGTCCTTGTATCTCTCAAATTTCTCCTTTGGTTTAGGAGGTGGAGCAGCTCTCATTTCCTGGTGAATTCCCTCCATAAATGCGTCTAGTGGATCGATCTCAGCATCCTCTGAGACGTCGTCTTTAACGTCTTCCTCAGCTTCTTCGTTTTCTATATAATCAATGTTATCTAGATCGGCATCTTCGGAGTTGTCTCCGCCACGAGATGACGGAGGCACGTAGAGACGTTGTGGTGCCTGAGATCGCTCGAAACTGTAGGCAGTTTGCCGATTTACACCGAATCCTTCAAATCCAGACTTCCGATTTGACATTATTGAGTTTGAATTTTCTCTCTCAGCTTTTTTTGAGCTAAGCTCTCAACTCTTGCTAACTTCTGTTACGACAAATTTAGGGTTTTTTTTTCTTCTGGTAGTATATAAAAAAACAAAAAAAAATTAAAAATTGGAGAGGAAGGAGACAATCTCAGGGATTTGCCGACTTGTCCACGTCTATGAATATGGGCTTCTAATGGGCCTATGATTTTCCGAGAATGGGCCTCTGTTTAAGGGTGTTTTCTTCCCTTATTCAAAGGGTCAGTTCTTATAACCATTATAAATTTATAATTGAGTTAAACCCCATAATAAATGTTTTCCGATTATATTATGGATAATAGGGTTTAAATTTGGGTTTTGAGAAAAGATGAGCACCTATCCTTTCATGTAATTAAGATTTTCCAAAAAAAAAAATGGGGACATTTAAAACCAATCAATATATTGTTGATTAATTACATTTGTTATCCATCGCGGTGACGACTTAAAAAAAAAAAGTCGTAGTCACGTGAGAAGAGTTAATTATAAGAAAGAACAGAAAGCGGCATGGGCTAACATACACAGACCGATGTGCAGCTTCTTAACATGCGCAGCGGTAGGTCTAAACACACACAAAACAAAAAACAACGCAGCAGAAGAGAAACAAACACAAACAAGGAAATAAACGAAAGAGATGAGAGAGTCCGTCAGGAAGAAAAAGAAAAGAAAACGAGTCACGCTCTGAGTTGGCTCACCGAGTCTCTAGCTGTCGAAGGAGAAAGAGTACCAAAAATCCTTAAACCCGATAAAAAGGGATCTTTGGATTTTTTTCCTTTTTTTTTGTTGGTAGAGTGAGTGAGTGAGTTGGTGTTGAAATAGCAAAAAAAAAAAATGGTGAAGGATGAGATAATTAGTCTCTCACCTCTTCTTTACTACTTGTCTTCTCTCCCTCTCTTCATTCTTATTCCCAATTCTTTTCCTAACCCTAATTCTTCCTTTATTCAATTCTCCATTTTTCCTCCGATTTCTACTTTTCGGGCTTCTTCTTCTTATCATCTTCTTCTCTATTCTCCCAATTCTCCATCTTCGCTGAACACTCAAGGTATTCTTCTCTCTCTCGTTTTGGTTTTGTTTATTGTCTGCGCTTTTGAAGTTTGTATTTTTCCGTGACTTGATGGGACCTTTTCGTTTGATCTTTGATTCCATCGTTTGACGTTTGTTTCCACTTCCTCGAAAATTGTGAATCCGCGTTTAGGAAAGTTTAGTTATCATCTGTATTTTCAATTGATCACTCGTTTTGTTTGATCTGGGATTCTGATGATACGCTTGTTTAATTTCAATTCTCATTCGATGCTCTTATGATATTCCTTTTTGTGATCCCTCAATATGCTTCATTGGTCTAATGATATTAACATCTTCTTCTCAGTATTGGAGCTTAGGGGTTTCCACAGTTCATCAGTTAAGTAATCTGTTAAGACTGTATATGCCTCTACATACTCTACAATGGAACATAATGGTGGTGCTCATTATGATGGTATGAAGAATACTGTGAAGAAGAAACGTAGCCTGACTTGTCGTCGTCCTCGCATTGAGGGATCAAGTCTTTTAACTCCTTTAGATCATTTCAGCAAGATCTCCAGTGATGATATACCCGCATTTGATACTAACCCTACAAGGAAAGAGTTTAGTCTTAGCCAGTGTATATTTAGGGCTCAATCTATAGCCGAATCCGTAAGAGGAAACAATGATTCTAGGTGGACAGAGATCATCAATAGAAATAAACCTTCGACTGAAGGTCTACTTGCACCTGCCAGCAGGAAAACCACGAGCCGTGAAGCTGAAAATAACGGTATGATCAACATTAAGAAAACTGATATGGCTGGGTTAAAGGGAGATCGGAAGAAAATTAAGCTTAATATCGGTGGTGTCACCCAGCTTGTTCATGCTAATGGTTCATCTAGAAAGTCTTCCAAACCGGTGAATGACACTACTCTGTCTAACCATGATTTGCAGGTGAATTATCCTAATTTTATGTACTGACAAAGCTCTAGTTGTTGAACTGTCTCGCATCGCATCCAATGAGATTTATAGTACTTTATCTACCTTTTGCATCGACTATTCTTTTCGGTAAATGCTATGATCTTTTCGAACCTTATGACCCATAGTCTCCTCGGTCGGAGACCAGAGTTAGGTTTAATTAGTCGCTTCTCCGCGGTTTGGGCTCAAACAAGTAAATGTTTGCTGTTTATGGATAACAATCGGAAAATGTTATCTTATACATTTCACTTTGTTACTCTAATTAAGAGGATTAAATTGTGTCTTAATTTTTGTGGTGGGCTCTCTTGACAGTTTAGATTCTGTAAACTTTAATATCCTTTTCCATTAATTGCAGGAAAGTTCAGATGATTGTAATTCCTCCCTAGATATAAAGGCTGATCTCGAGGGAGGTAATTGGAATGCTGAGATAGACGGATCTATGACGGGGAAGCAAAAACAAGGGCAATCAACTGGCTTGGTTCGCAAGGGCAAACGAGCCCCGAAGAAACAAGTTTTTGATAGTGATGATGATAATGATGATGAGATCCGGTATTTGGAGAAAATGAAGAATAGGAGAATCTCTGTGTGTAATGAAGACACTGAGTCTGGGAGGAGGCAATTGAAGCCATCTGGGAATACAAAAGGGGGAAATTCCGACAAGAAGAAAATCGGGTCCAAGCAGGCGGCTGAAGAGATGAATATTGTTGAGGAACTTGAATCAGCTGAAAAAGAGATTGTTAATGATGATAGTACGAGGGAACCAACTCTGACTAGTCGTCAGCGTGCCCTTGCTTCTTGCAGATCAAGCGCGATTGATTTTTCAGATGGATTACCTCCTCCTACATCGAGAAGTAAGGTTTTTTTATTTCACTACTTCCACATAGATCTTTTGAAATAAAGGATTATATAATGTATTGTGGCAATTATGTTGAAATAGGGAAAAAGGATACTCTCTCTGAAATGGAGCAGCAATTGAAAAAGGCAGAAGCAGCTCAAAGGCGAAAGGTTCAGATTGAGAAAGCTGCAAGGGAGTCTGAGGTTTGTGATTTTTTTCTCTCTCTCTCACTATTGTGATATGCGCATTAACGAATTGGCAGTTCACAAGTGAGTATTATCTTGGTTTTGTCTTCACAGGAAGGGGCCATTCGAAAAATTCTAGGTCAAGATTCGAGCAGGAAGAAGCGTGAAGACAAAAACAAAAAACGACTCGATGAACTGGCTCAGGTATTGGGATATAAGTACACAATAAACCACCTTATTGCTAACCTTATTGCTGAAAACAAGAGTCATGTGTGTTTGCAGGAGAAGGCTGCACAAGAAGAGAGAGCCTCAACTTGCTACATCAGAACAATAATGGGTCCTAATGGAACCACTGTTTCATTTCCCATTGACAAAGTGCCTAGCCTGTTCGATTCCAAACCAATATGGTATGTTACTCTCGTTTCTTTCTCGTAGTCTCTGTTTGGAATCAGACCAATTCATGATTCAATGTCCCTTGATCTCCTAGCTGATCGGATCTGAATAATGTAAACAACTACACATACTGCATAGCTTGTTAATGAGCAGTATAAATAGTAGAGAGTGCTTCAGATGGAATCAGACCAATTCATGATTCAGTGTTTATTGGATCTGATTAATGTGAACAACTACATATCAACTTGTTATTGAGCAATATAAGTAGTGAATACTTCAAATGTTTTGGGTATAGAAGATGAAGGAATGCTATAGGATTCGGTTTCTAATATTCTTTGGGTCTGTTTGTGTTTGACAGTTCAAACCGTATTTTAACAATGTCATGTATATTGTTAATCTGCAGTTATCCTCCTCCGCGAGAAAACTGTGCGGGTCTATCATGCACCAATCCTTACAAGTATCGTGATTCGAAGACCAAAGTTCCTCTATGCAGCCTCAAATGCTACAAGGCTGTTCAGGAGCAACAGATCACACCAGCTTAGATATTGATTGATTTTTTTGATCGAAAAGAGAACTAAGCTTCCTGATCTTATAGATAAAGAAAAATGGTTCAGTTATACTTTGTTTCATACTTGTCTGATCATTGACTAGTTTTGTTCTTTCTTTTCCTTTGTGACGAGACTAGATCGTGGCCGTCCATTGGCTATACCGAACCATCATATCATAGCCGTTCATATATACAACTCTCCAACGGCTATCTCGGTTTAAATAATAAATACATTTGTTGTCTTAAAACACATTTGTTTTTAAGACATGAGTCACATGATACGAAATGATCTATTATTGCAAGCAAGCAACGTGAATTACACAAGTACGTCGTCGTTTCTTAGCTGTGTTTGCATCTCCACTTTCGATTTTTTTTTTAATTATCATTCTTCATCATTTTTTTCTTTGTAGTTGACAATTTGTGTCGACAAAATAGACTTATTTCCTGGAAAGAATAAAGGTAATGATTTCTCATCACTCTTCTATCTGTTTTAATAATCAAGTAATCTATTATGCGTGTGTTTAATACTATAGTTTCCTTGATAATGTATTTAATTAGTTTACATGAATGATTCTTTTTCATCAAACCTAACTTGAAACTATAGACATGGCACCCACTTCTTCATCTTTTCTTCAAACGTAAACCTTCAATTTATTTTGAAAAACATATAAATAACACAAAAACTGTTTTGATGTTTCTTAAATTCTCAGCAATTCTTCCACTTTAGATGAAGATGAATTTTGCCGGCGGCAGAAAGTGGCGGAGAGAGGCAGAGCAGCTGGTGGTTAAGCCTTTCCGGCTAGTGACATCAACTCTCCTCAGCCTCCTTCTTCCTCTCTCTTTCCTCCTCCTTAGTCGTCTCTCTTCAGCTTCCTTTCTCTTCTCTTTAATCAAATCTCCGCCACAAGCAGAATCATCGATCATCTTTTCCATCTTTCTTAGGACTAATCCGGCGATCTTATACGCCGTCGTTTCATCAATAAGCGTGTACACTCTAGTTCTTGGTCTAACCACCAAAATCTCAGCTAAAGATCCCAACCATTGGATTGTTTTTTATCCACATGTCAGCATCGCGTGGCTTACACTTTTCCTTGTTCAAGTATCCGTATGTTTAGGCCTCGAAACAACCATGTCCAACGGTTTAATCGTCGGCAGCGAACATAATTTCTTGAGCAGGCTCGTGTTTTTCTGTGGTCTTCACGAAGTGATGCTTCTGTGGTATCGAGTGATCGTGAGACCGGTGGTGGATAAGACGTTGTTAGGAGGAGGTGAAGGTCAGCGGAGAGAAGAGACGATGGTGGAGAGGGTGGCTTTGGCCGTAAGTTGTGGGACGTTGTGGTGGTGGAAGCTTCGAGATGAAGTAGAAGCTTTGGTTGGTGTAGCAGAAGCTAAAAGAGCATTGTTGTTGCTATTACCAATGGATGGCAGTGTTAACGTTGATTTGGATGTGGGAACAGTGGATTTTGTGAATTGGTGGTTATATTATATGGTTGTGACGATTGGTATGGTAAGGATTGTTAAAGGGTCTTTGTGGTTTGGGATGGTTTTGCTTTTCGAACAAGGTGGAAGTAGAAATCCACGTGGAATTTCTTCTGTTTCTAATCTTTCTACACCTCCTACTCTTCATTTTGATGATCAAGGTGACAGTAAAGTGTAAGTAACAGAAAAACAGAGTCAAAATATTTGAAAGTGCATTTTTGTTTGTTTGTTAAACGTTGACTTGATCTCATGCGTTAAAAGATAGTCAATTTACATACATAAATTTGTTTTGACATTTTACAAAAGGCTTGAAAAATAGTTGCGAGTGAATCGAGAATTGTAAATTTAGAATGATGTCACGATCTTGTAATGAATGAACAGATTTAACAGAAATTTGATAAGACAAGCTTTACATCAGATTTGAACAGAATCGCAAAGATAAGAGATGCCATTAGCACAAGTTAGGAAGAACTTATTACTAAAAGACAGCTTCTACAAGTAGGTGTTTCTTTTTAGAACCAAATCCAACAATGTGGTTAAGATAAACTCTTCCTTCCTTGACCGTAGCCGCGGAGACAATCCGATGAACCATACCGCTGCTAAACCAACCGGTCACAGAAGCCGTCCGCCACCCGTCTGAACTCTCTACCAATTTCGTAGACGTACTACCTGAGAAAACACACGACAATAAAATTTGTCAAAATTCATTGGTAGGTTTGATTAAAAATAACAACTTTTATTAAACCTGCAACAACAATCTTGGTGGGAGACAACAACTCAAGCCCATCTCCAAACCTCAAGGTGGGACCAGAAACGTCAATTACAGAGACTTGATTAGTATCGGTTAGGTGGATTTTGAATAAGAAACCGGAGAAAGTGTGGATGACGATAAGGAAGCCGTCCGGGTGATAAACAATGCCGTTAAGAGCGACAAAGTTATTAAACCATCCAGTTGGAGTGAAGAGAGGGCTTTTAATGGTAGATACAAGCTCTCCATCCACATCAACTTTCCAAATTCTACTGCCTTTTGCATCAGTGATATAAGCATTGCCTTGTGCATCTACTGCTACATCATCTGCAAATGATTTCTCTTCACCTGCATTTTTCATCATTTATAATTATATGCATATGTATATTGTTTATCAGTTTCATTCGAAATCAAATTTTGAAAAGAGAGAGAGAGAGAGAGAGAGAGAGGCTTAGTAATAATAATACTACGGCCGCTTAGCTCTGATAGAAAGATACGACGCCACGTGGACATATCATATGCAGCTAAAGCGCTATATCGATTTCCAAGCAAATCGGCGACAGCTACGAGGAGACGGTTTCTATCACGGTCGATAATGATTCCGAGGGAAGCGTTTCCGGCGAGGTCAATGTCTTTGACCAAAGTGACTTCCTCAAGAACTTCGTCGGAGTCTCTAGGAACAATCTCCCCGACTCCGCCTCCGTCCATGAAGGAGACGAGGAACCTCCCACCTACATCGTCCCATTTGGCGCACTCGCGAAAGAACCCGGAGCTCTGGTAAGAGAAGACGTGCGTCGAAGGAACGGCTCGCTCTAAGGAGATGATGTAAGCGATGGGAACGGCGGAGATAACGATGAAGAGAGCAGCGAAGAAACGGTAGGAACAGAACGACGGCGACATTTTTGAATAAGAGAGAAAAGAAATAAATTGGGTACGACGAAGACCACCTTTAAAGCCTAGGTAGTTTGTTGACCAAACGTTCAACTAAATACTACATCAGAAAACTGGGACCCACTATAACCCGTTTTATGTTTATTGGGCCCAAAAAAATGTATCTAGAATTCAATACTAATAATTATATATATATATATATATCTATATCCTGATACTGTTTATTTAATATATTTTTATTCTATTGAAGCTTCATATTCCATTTGGTAGGTAAGAATAAGATGGATCTTTTTCCTAGTTGAGAAAATTTAATTTACTAATAGAAACATTTTTTATACATGGAAAATGTTTCTTAAAATACTACCATTATTTATTTTTATTTTATTTTTTTGTGACAAATTGGGTCGGGCTCAGTCAGATGTTAGCCCAATAGGTTGGATCCATGACAATAGACTTTAGTGGGGAAATTTAGATTTCAATTTGCGCACCTGAATCCTCTTCATTCGTTCTTCGTCGTCGTCGTCGACTTGGTAAATCCCCAGATTCATCCTTGATCTCTCTCTATTTCTAGAATTTCTTGTTTATGTCCTCTAGATGGTTACCGATTGATGTTATATAATGATTTTTGATTTAAACTTATTTCGCATCGATTCCTCTTCTTCTTCTGGCGATCCAAGCTCCAGATTTCCTTTTTTTAATATTTTTTTCTTGCTGAAAGTTTTTTCAAGCTTAATTGTCTGGTAGGTACTAGTTGTTAAATAGAAAAACGTTTTTCATTTTTTTGGAGTGAAATTTAAACTTTCGCTTATCAATCAATCCGTTGACAGTTGGATCTAAAATTTTCATGTTCTATTTATACAAACCTGATGCATTGAGGTTTATATGTCCATTGAGAATGATTTTTCTTTTTTTTTTTTGAGAAAGAAAAAGCCAAATATAGTCTATTCGAATTGGTATTGAATTACAAATTTCTAGCTTGTTTAGTGAAGATGTAGCATGTTTGATCTTTGGGGTTATCTTACATTAAGAAACATGTTTATGTTTGTGTATATAGTTGATTTCTATCATCGATATATTGACAAGGAAACTGATTTGACCCTGGCAAAATGCAGTTGATCTCAGTGCGTGTTGGTTATGTGAATTACATTTGTGTAGAGAAGATTGAAAGGATTACTGATTCATGTTTGATCTTTTGGGGTTACGGTTTTGTTAGGTTGAGAAAAAGAAAGAAGAGATGGCAGGACACAAGGTTGCACATGCGACATTGAAGGGGCCTAGCGTTGTCAAGGAGTTAGTTATCGGTCTGGCTCTCGGTTTAGCTGCTGGTGGTCTCTGGAAGATGCACCATTGGAACGAACAGAGGAAAACTAGAGCTTTCTATGACTTGCTTGAGAGAGGTGAGATCAGTGTTGTTGCTGCTGAAGAAGAGTAGCTAAGCCTCCCAATTACTCGTTCCTGAAGACCAATGGTTTCCATTTCTGTTTTTCTTTTTTTGGGTTTCGTAAGAAATAAACAAATCTGATAATGGGATTTTTCAGATATAAACAAATTCAAATGTGATGTTGATTCAGACATATAGTCTCTGATGTTTTGTTTTGCCGTCTGAGAAGTTACAAAAGGTGAATATTGTTGAAACTTATTGTTGGAAGTACTGCACCTGAATGTTTCCAGCATTTTTTTGTATGAAAAAATAGTTGTGTTGCATCTACTTTTTTTCTTTCTTTCTTTCTTTCTTTCTTTCTTTCTTTCTTTCTTTCTTTGTATTCTGATTTTGCAAATGCATTCGAATGCTGTATGTAGCCAATGGATCACCTTTAGGAACTCTGAAAAAAGCATAAGCAAACATTTAAAATAACTGAAACAGTAAGAAATTTTTGTTTTTCCCTTTGGAAATAGTAAGAGAGTTTACCAGAGAAGTGATCTCCTGAGCTTGGAGTGATTATCGTGCTCACCAACCTCTGGATTACCACCACCTGTGCCTGCCGCTACTTTGTCTGCACAATCTGAGCCTTCTTTGGACTGATCTGGACTTGTATCTCCATCTGACGTGTTTGGAACACAGTATTTTTGAAGCCAACGGTCAGTTTCCCAGAGAACGTGCATAATGCTTTCCCGTGCTGAGTACCCATGGCTCTCGTGAGGGAGAACAACAAGACGGCAAAGAGCGCCGTGGCCTTTTAGTGCATTGAAGAATCGGTCTGACTGTTATATAAAGCATGTGAAATCAAACTAGTTACACAGAGAAAATTGGTGTGG
The DNA here is from genome assembly GCA_963854855.1 of Nasturtium officinale. Taxonomy (NCBI): domain Eukaryota; kingdom Viridiplantae; phylum Streptophyta; class Magnoliopsida; order Brassicales; family Brassicaceae; genus Nasturtium; species Nasturtium officinale. The sequence goes on from OY978511.1 coordinate 11,073,955, forward strand.
GTTGGAAGTCAATCCTTTTCGTTGATTTCTATTGAAATGAAGTTATAATAACCTGCATTGTTAGAGTTCCTGGGTTACTGTCTTCTTCACCATGGATGAGCAAGATTGGCTTCTTGATTTTATTAGCAGACATGAACGGGCTCATCTCTACATAGACATCAGTAGCTTCCCACAGAGTTCGGTCCTCGTTCTGAAAAATTTCAGTCATAGTTATTATACGAGTGCAGAGAATGAAACCAAAAAACAATGGTCACGGCACCTGGAAACCAAAGGGGGTTAATGTTCTGTTGTAAGCACCAGATCGAGCTATTCCGCAGGAGAAAAGATGAGGAGCATGAGCAAGGAGATTTGCAGTCATAAACGCTCCATAGGAGTGTCCCCCAACAGCAATTTTGCTTGGATGAGCCACCTTGGAAAAAGGAGGACAAAAAAAATATTAAGTTTCAACAGTTCTGTGATTTAATACAAATAGCAAGATGATGGAATTAGGATCAAGCAATGCTTACTCCACGCCTGACAACTTCCTCTACAGCAGCTTCGGCACTTGCAACCAATTGCTCTACATACCTGAGAATTTTGTTTTAGTTGTTTGCGTTAGAACATGTCAATCTCAAACACATCTCAGATCTAAAACTTGAGTGGTTTCATGTCACCGGCTCCCATTTTATTGGTTTCTTTATGCTTACAGGAAAACTCTTCCAAGAAAATGACAGTAGTAAATATCACAATACCTATCGTTAGCCTCTTCATCACCTTCACCAATTATAGGTATCGTAGGTCCAGATAATATAGCAAACCTGCACAATGCAGAAGAATCCAGATGGTATCAGCTACCACTCAATCAACAAGCTCAATGATAATTCAGGATACTGAAACAGCAAGAAACAGTAGCAATGCTAAACAAGCATAGAATTGGAAAATGTTTGATACCTTCTAGCAAGCCAAAGAAGGGCAGAAGTTGAACCAATGCCTGCAAATTCATTTGGAGAACCACGGACTTGACCAGCAGCATCTTTGCTCTTGAATTCACCAGGATAAGACCAAAACAGACAAGGAAGAGGGCCCTCTTTTAATGGATCATAGCCTGGTGGTAGGTATAGCGTTGCAGTAAGTTGAACTCCGTCTTTCCGTTGATACCTGATCATCTCTTTCTGTAACGAAGCCAACTGGGGATACGGATGAAGAAAGTTTGTAATCTGTTGCACTTTCCTATCAGGCCAAAGTTGGAGAGAATATTGGGTGTTTTCAGTTTTAGACTCCTTTGATGTCAGAATTTTCAGCTCCTCCACTCTTAAATCCCCTTCTTTCTGGTCAGACATCAAGGCAACAACAGTCTCAAAATACTTTTCCTTGTCGCTCTCCCAGATTCGTTCTTTGTAGCCCGTATTTCTAAAATTTTGTACAGAGCATTTTTAGTTTGTTAACGTATGATGACAATAAAAAGAAAGAAAAAGAGCAAGAAAGAGAAGTCATCGTCAGGTCGAGCTTACATGTCAAACAAGTCAAGGAAGGGTATATTCCCTTGTGGTGTAGCTCCACTTCCGTTGAGTAAGACATACGTGCCTTCATCATTTTCTTTCTTTATCTTTGCTATGACATATGTTCCAGCAGCGGTTCTCCTCAGCATGGTTGAGCCAGGGTCTGAGTACACATCTTCTGATGATCTATCAAACAAGATGCGTGGACTGACATCGTTGGATCCAGGAGAGATAACCCATGTCCTTGTTCGTCGTGTTTTATACCATGATTCATAAACCAGAGCTAATGTATCATCACACCAAGAAATTCCTCTGCATAGGCGTCCATGAAGTTAGTTTAATTTGTTAATAGGAGATGGCATTGATAATCTACAACATCCACTGTGTTTTTAGTTTTTACCCGTAGCGAAGATCAAGCTTGTGCAAAACCTCTGGTTCTTCTCCTGCCAGTGATTCTACAGACTGCATATAAACGATATCACGTGGTGAAACTTCCACTTTGGCATCACCTCCATCTTGTGTTTCTGCCCTACATATCTCAAATCATATGTAAATGAATTACTTCCAAAACATATTTTGGAACATGTATTACACCAAATTACTTTGAATCTCAAATATTTACCAGTAGAGGGTTGAAGGCTTGTCTGCTCGCCAGTTTATTGAACGCATTCCTTTCCGCACACTATTGGAGGCAATGGGAATATCTTCAGCTAGGGGCAAGTCACATAGCTGTCTTACAAATCTACCATCAGCTGTCCATACTTCCACCTTCTTTGGAAATCTACCACAAGGTACAATGAAGGAATATGGCCTGTGAATCAATGACACTAACAAGTACTTATGGTCTGTCGAAGGGTCTAACGACGTATATACTGCAGGTTCCCCAACTTCCTTCACTGTACCATCCAAAGAAGCCAATACTAGTTGTGATGTGGCATAATAGTCGAATAAATCAGCATCATATTCATCCTTAAGCAAATCCTGGAAGGTTCTAACTTGGACAACAGTCTTCTTCTCGTTTGACAAAGTTTTAGGACCAGATGGGACCAAAGGTTTCTTTGGTGGGTCTCCACGAGATGAAGGGATTGTGCTCACCAGCAAAGTGGAATTATCAGTCCAAACAAAACTCTCGAAAATTGCATTCAGATAAATATCATGCGACTTAAACAATGGTCTAGCTACTCCAGTCTCAACATCAGCTACCCAAACAATTGGCTTACTACTATTACCGTTATCATCGACGCGGATGCTGAAAGCCAGATGCTTACCATCATTGGACCATGTAACAAAGTTAATCTTACCACCATCTGGAATACCAGTGATCTCCTTCTCTGGACTCAATGTAGCATCAGGAAATAAGAGATGGATTCCTAAGCCAGTATAGAATGACATCCTGCTTCTGGTATTGCAATATCCATCAATTCGAACACCTGCAAGCTTCTCCTCTGGTCGGGCTAAATCTGCCAACGGAGGCAAAGCTCTTCGTTTAAGAAACAGGATCTTATCTCTATGTGGTGAAAATGACAATGCCGGAACTGGTGGGGCATCAACAATATCTCTAATCTCAGGCGGAGGAAGACGATATCCAGTGCCTAAAGCCAATTCTACATAATCGAAAAAAAAAAAAAAAAAACTTATGTAAGTAAAGGCACATATCTCTCAGACTAGTCGGACAAGAGATAGACAAGATCGCTTAAGCAAATCACAATATCGATTTCTCTGTAGATAAGATTTGGATTTCAGTGACAAGTAACAACACTAACTATACACACAGAAAAATTCAAATCCCAATTGAAACGGAAAAAAGGCACGAAATAACCATCATCTTCAGTTGCCGTAGCAGAAGCTGAAACTGAGCCATTAGAGGTACCACCACCGTCTTCAGCGCAGAGAGATGCGAGACAACGAAGCCTAGAAGCGGAACGTGAAGACATGACTGTGGTGAATGAGTTTCTGGAGAATCGGCGAACTCTTGCACAACGGTGAGTACGCAGCGTGGAGAATCCGGAAAGCTTGGGAGGAAGAAGGAGGGAAGCAGACGGCGGAGATAAATGGCAGATAGGTGAAAGAGAGAAACGATGACAAGCTTTGTGAAGGCGCATCATTTTGATTCTGACTTTTTTAAAGTTGCTTTTTTATTCGATGAGCAGCTGTTTGCTTTCATTTCTATCTGGTACGGGCTTCACTTCACATTGTTGCTGGGCCTGAATCTTCTATTTTAATTTTTACAAGGCCCAGAGTTCATTTTCCAAGCTCAAGGAGTCTTGAGATCAAGCATTTTTCTCGGATACGCGAGTGAGTTCGTGTCGGAATCAAGAATTCTTATCTGATGAAAATTCTGAGGTGTAAGGAATTGAATTAATAGAAGAAGAAGCTGGTTATTTTGAAAAGGTGAAAGGGCATGGAAGCTTTGAGAGCAACGGGATCCAACGGTGGAGCTTTCAACAATTTCTATTTGGCCAAAGGTAAAGTGACGGCAAATTCACAAAATTAAAAAAAAATAAAAATTGGGATTTTTGGTTGAATCATGGCGGAACATTGTTAATTCGTAGAAGAAACTCTCCGGCCGGTAAAGGGGTTCTGGTTTTGGTTAGAATTGTTTCATCTCGATTGTTTTATGAAGATGAAGATTGTGATCGTGGTTATTTGAGGATTCACCGGAATTGTACCAGGTGATCAGATTCGTGTCGATAATCAGGTCGGCATCAAAGTTTTTTGCGGGATAATCATTGGAGATTACATGAGCTTCTCTGTTTATCGACATAGAAACTGAATCTAATCCTTAAGTATTTGGACAAGTTGAGCTTAAGTTTTAATTCTTCTGGGAAAAAAACTTTATGATAGAGAAGATCACCAGTAACATAAAATTCAAGTATTTGGGTTCATGAAATGGGCTGCTCAAAGGGTTCTCAGTATCTATAAGTTACAGGAATATCTTCTTGGAGATAATGAGTCGAAGCTATTCATGTCTGAAGAATCACCGAAGTTATAAACGTTCAGAGCAACCAATTGGGCCAAAGGCAATTTTGAATCAAAGCCTTTCAAGTTGAAAAGAGACAAGATGATTTTCAACAGTTTTGAAATGACAAGGAAAGATAACTTTTAGGTTTTCATCGTTTAACTGGGATTTTCATCATCTCGAGTCTGAAGAAGAAAAAATATATAAATTGACTTGTCAGGTTTACGGAATCAAAGGGAGAAATACTTCAGGTGGTCCTCGCATCGAATGATTTTAAAGTTTTATATTTAAAGTTTTAAACTAGTACTCCCAGGAAATAGATGACACAAACTCAAGAGGTGTGAGGAAGATGATCAAGTGGGTGAGCTTCTTGATAAGAAACAAGCAATTCTTGATCATTTCAAAGGTCATTGACTCAAGATATTAGTGAAGAGGATTATGGGACTGGTACAATATATGGCTGGGTTAGATGGGGGAGTCTTCACCAGTAAGATGTTTCAGAAGGGTATGAGTGAAAGTACTCGAGACGTGATCGGTTTCACTAAACTGCAGGTGCAAACGGAATATTGTGGATGTTGAAGCAGTGGCAGAATCTGTAAGCAGAGACAAAACTGTTGCATGCGAAGAATCGAGCTCTGCTGTAGAACCTGGAATATGTGAAACCAGATTCTCAAGTTTTGAAATGCAAGTTGAAAGATTTTGGTGTTGGTGTGTTATTTGAGGAAGTTATAATTACTGTCCAGTGTTTCAAGTTATCAACAGTGTTTGAATGACGTCAAAGGGCCAAGAGAACTTCTAAGGAAGAGGAATAAAACATTTTCTTGAGAGCTGATGAAGTGAAAGAATATGAAAGTTGAATCAGATATAAGCGAACACTCGAGATAGAAAGTTGTATTCAATTTAGTAAGATGTACATAGTTTCGAAACATATTCTATCTATTGTGTCTTTCAGTACAATTTGTCTTCTCCTATGCGTCTTATTTACAAAATACAATATTCTGCATTCGGAATTTCACAATAGACAACTCCTAAGCCTCAGATTGGGTTAACCAATCAAACTCACCCCTTTTTGCCAACTCTTTAGCCTCCCTGGCAACCTTGTTATCTAAAACCATATTGGCTGTGGCAAGAAGACTTTTAGCTCCCTCGTCCATGCCTACAACTCTATAGAATCTCGAAAGCAGAGCTTTTAGGAACTTAAATTCATAACTTGAATACCATGTCAACTGGTTCTGCACAATTCGATCGATATCACTAAAAGCTCTCCTCAAAAACTCATCTTTGGTTCCTCTTTCCACAAGCGTAGTCACTGACTCTACCATCTTAAGTGAAATCTCCTTAACACTTTCAGCATGAGTATTGGTCTGAAGGACGTGAATAACCAAACAAAAACCAGCAGTAAAACCCCAAACCCAGTTACTGTTCTCTACCAATGGTTCGTTAAGCCTATTTCTTATCTCCGGGAGAAGTTGCTCCACCACTGGTTCCAGAAACTCGTCATCTTCAATTGCCATCGTCAAGCACTGAAAGATGTAAAAAACCCTTTCGAACTCTGTGTTGTTTGGCGACGCAATATACTCGCGTAGACCTAGCCATGTTTCTTTTCGTATGTTGAACATCTCGTACGCGACATGGTTAACAGCCTCGCCCAGAAATTTGAACAAGTGGTCTGTCAATCCTGGTTCAAACAGACACGAGATCAGCATCGGCTTCAGTTCTGTGACCACTAAAAAGTCTAATGTACTCTTCTCTGAAATGTGATCAGAGAGTAATTGATTGAGTCGTTTGATTGCGAGCTCCCTTGACAAGTCATCATAGACATTGAAGGCGAAGATTTGTAAAACTTCTATTGCTGTTAAAGTCATCAAACGATCGTACCAGGTTCTGTTCATTTGCAGAGGTTTTACATTTGGTTGTTGTATCCTGAGGTTTACGCCTGGGTTATGCAAATCTAGAACCAACTGGTTAATCTTGCATATAGCCTCCTTGATTTGCGTTCCATTACCTTCAGGTCCTTCAATATTGTTAGTGAACAGCAAAAAAAAGGTGACACTGACTATTATTATAGTCGTCGACGGTCTTGTCTCGTAACAAGAAATTCTCCTAGAAGAAGAAACTCCTTGTCCGGAAGCATAGACATCGATAGGATTCTGATATCATCCGGGACAGGACTGAGAAATACCTGAAGAATCTTTTTGAATAGGAGAATAGGGTACTTTGCGGCGAAAAAATCGATCTCAGACTTCGCTGATACATTCTGTTCTAGGTCATCATTGTAAAAGAGATTGTGGAGAAGATTCACCACATCTTCGTGGCTTGAAGCGATCAGAGTATCCCTGACTCTTGACGGAAGATTAGATGAGTGCGACGGTGATTGCGGCGATTCTGTCATTGTAACTTCTTCGTGGCTTGAACTGATTACATTATTACTGTCTTCTGAAGGAAAATCAGATGATTCTGACGATTCTGACATTGTAACTGTATCTGAGGAATCAAATTTTCTCGAGGTAACTCAATAGCTTTCTTGGTCCCGAATCTTTTCTTTCGATTCTTCTAGGGGGAATTGCTCATATGCCTTTCTGATAAAAAGACAATTTTGCCCTTAATGAAAAACACGGTAGGTCAGTGGTTCGGGATCTCCCGCGCGCGTACGCGCGATCCGGGTTCGAATCTAGGATTTGGGGTACAACTGGTACGACTAAGGATTTATTACAGATTTAATAGTCAGTTGTACCATGTATCCGGTGATTGGGTACAAATGGGTATGACTAGGGGATATTGTAGCTATATTGGGTACGACTGCTAATTAGTTGTACAAGGTATACGACTGGGTACGACTAGTACTAGACAAGTTGAAAACAATTTTAAATAAAAATAAAAGGTATTTTCGTCATTTCATATATCAAGAGACATAAAAATTGAAGAGAGATATAAAGATTAAAATCGGCCATTCTTCGGTAAGAATCTTCTTCTAATTGACTTAACCGAAAGGAAATCAAACCGGATGATACCTACATTAACTTTTGTTGAATTTTGGACCTAAAGAACTATCGAACCGACTGATATATTTTCCAAGCTAAACCAGTGTTTATCAATAAATAATTGTTTTTTTCAATATATGTTATAAAAGTTCATATACCAATTTTCCTGAACTGAATCCAAACCGAATTTAATTAAATGAAACTCAACCGTATTTTTGCCAAATCTGGGTTGACTACCCAGAATCAGACCTCAAAATAGTCAACGTTAATTAGTAAAAGTCGACGGTTGCACAAAAATAAATAAGAACGTTGAAATGTAAGAAGATAATCAGTTTTACTCTCCTCCAAAATTCCCAGTTTCCAAAACTTCAAATATAAACCATATATGAAATTGGGAAAAGAAAAAAAAATTGCTGAAATATAAGTAATGTACAACACTTTAATTATTATTTATTACTAGGTGACTCGCATTTCGTGTAGGATTTTAATCTACTCTAACGTCACTAAAATAACAATCTTTCAGTGTATTTTGATCTTTTTAACATGGTATCACGCTGAGTGAGAAAAAACAAAACATAATATATGACACCATAGTAGTATTTTTGTATTTTCATATTGTTATATATTAAAATAGTTTATTTAATTTCAAAAGAGTAAATATGATATACTAAAAAATATATCATACTCACTTTTTTGTTTTTTTTTTGTTTTAATTAATAAATATATCATACGGTGGAAACATGTTTTAACAAATACTAGTAGTTTTGGCGGAGAATAGTAGGTTTGTATTTTTGATAAAAAAATAAATAAATAAATTAAATTTGATTTTTACGTTTTATTTTGTTTATTAAAAGTGATGGATAGACCGGTGTGACCCGTTAGCCCTTTGGCCCATAGATAAACCCATACATCTAAAACCAGATTAACTGGTTAAAAAAAAAAAAAAAAAAAAAAGTAAATTGTGATCCAACAATAAGTAGAGCGAGGCCAGTAGGTTATATTTACATATGCCTCAGGTTAGGTTAGTGAGTCGTCACAATTCTCTTCTTCTCCAGTAGCAACCATCGTCGATAAGCAACGGCGAAAATTCTGAATTTGCGTGGTATACAATCTACTTTCCTTCCTGATTACTTGTCTGTCACGTTTTATTTTTATTTTTATTTTTATTTTTATTTTTTCTTTGGTCTGGTTGCTATGGGAATTCGGTAAAGTTGCTGCCTTAAAGAAAATTTGGTGGTATAGTAATTGGCTCTCTGGTTTGTAGGCACAATTCTGTGGCTATATGGCTTGTAAAAAAATGGAAACTGCTTCTGGTGATTTAATAAGTAGCTTACCAGACGAGATTCTAGGTCAGATCTTGTCTCTGCTCCCTACTAGACTTGCTGCTTCCACATGCCTTCTCTCAACGCGGTGGAGGAATATGTTGTCTCTGGTTCACAACATTGATTTCGAAGATAAGTATTTGGTTTTTTATTACGAAAGAGACTCAAAAGCTCGTGGTCTTGACATGGTTGATTTTGTTGATAGAACCCTTGTCTTGCTATGTGGTTCTCCCATCAAGAAATTCTCTTTGAAACCCGTATCTTCTTCTTTTCGGCCTCATCTCGACCATCTCATTAGAAATGCGTTAGAACTTGGAGTTTTGGAACTACACTTGCAAACCATAATATTTCAACTTATACCGACTGAATTGTTATTGAGCAAGACATTGGTTAAGCTCTCTCTAACCTTTGGATATCATCGCCTTGACCTTCTTCCTCCAGGCAGTTTGATTTTCCCTGCGCTCAAAACTCTTTCTCTCTCTTCAGTGCGTTTTCCTGTGCTTGCATCTTCTGAAATGTGTGCTTGCCCTGTGTTTGAGGAAGTTAACATATGTGATGATGTCTCTTATGGCGGGTTGGATTAGTCAGGTTTCGGGTTCATCCATTCACAGAATAACCATTTTTTTCCGTTCTCATAACCTACTAGATTACTCATGCGTTATCATTACGACGCCAAATCTTGTTTTTCTTGACTACTCTAGTTTCCTCGCAAAAGATTATCTTGTTCAAGTGGATTCGCTTGTCGAAGCTAGACTGGATCTTCGATTATGGAAGTATTATAATTATAAGCATCCATACCTTAGCGTTATGCACACTGGGCATGATCCTTTAAGGGATGGTGATTATTGGGGTGATGCAACCAAACTCATCGCAGCGATAAGAAATGTTGTGACTCTTCACTTGTCTGCTGATTCTCTTGAGGTTCCTTTCCTACATTCCTAGTTTACTTGTTTCAGTTTGCAGAGTATGCCAATAATATACTAGTCGTGACTTGGTTTGTATTGATCAATCAGGTGCTTCACTTCTGCTGTAAGTCTATACCTGAGTTCAAAAACCTCGTTAAGTTGTCTTTTGAGAGCCACAAAGAACGGAGTTGGCAAGTACTGCCACTTCTGCTCCAGAGATCTCCAAACTTAGAAACTCTAGTCATCAAGGTGTGTATGAAAACGACCAAAGCAAAACTTAATATACTCTCTTTTTTTCTTCCTCTAAACTATCAAGTTTTTTTTATCCCCTTTCAGGGTCTTGTACATGAGAGTACAGATCAATGTGGGGATGTATGCGCGTGCAGTCATCAGAGTAAGAAACCGAGTTGTTTATTGTCGTGTCCAGTGAAGGTGCTAAAGATATATGGATATGGAGGAAGTTTGCAAGAAGTGAAACAAATGAGACATTTCATGGAGAATTTCAAGTGTCTTGGGTTGGTCAAAGTTGAGGTTCAAGTGGATCAGCAAGATAACTACTTACCTGTCACCACTGACCTACTGAATCTCCTCCCTACCTCAGAGTGCAAGATCCAATTCATTTGATTTTCTTTACATTGTTTTTTTTTTTTTGACTATCATACTACGAATTTGTTTTTTAAGCTGTTATTTTCTTTTTAACGTATTTCAAAACTCTATCTATCGTTACATATTTTAAAACTCTCGTCTTTTTAAAAATTTTCTTCTTCAACGCAAACTCACTCTTTAGGAGCTTTTATAACCTCCTTGGCCACTCCATTCTACATTATATGTTTACGTAGTTTTGGTAACTTAAACACGCGGTTTGTTGATAGGTTTGACTGGCATTTTCAAGACATATTAGAGGGTAAACTTGTAAAACGTTTTTTTATCTGCAAAGAATTCACAGATCTGATTGCTTTTAAGCGATCTTGTATATCTCTTGTCCAATGATATATTCTGAGAGATGTGTGTTTTTTTTGTTGTTTCAACTATGCAGTAGAATTGACTTTAGGCCCTGGATACTGTCAAATTAACCAACAAACAAATATCGGCAATCGGCATCGAGTTTTAAAATACGCACCGTAACTTCGTGAATTGTCATGGATATACTCTACCCTATTCTAACCCTACAAAAACCCTCTAAAAAATACCCTATTAAAAAATACCCTAAAAAACTCTAATCTATTTGGTTAATCCAAACAGTACCCTATAAATTTTAAGATTATCTATGGGTACCCACGGGTACCTAACTATATTATGAATTATTTAATTATAATATAAGATATGTTATATATTTTTATTTTTTTGTTTAATTTATCATTATATTATATAGTTAAATAACTTTTAAACATTATTCATACTACTATTATTAAAAATATAATAATAATTTTTAAAATATAAATTAACAAAGTCAATAAATTAAAATTGATAAAATTAAAATAGTTGAAATAAATTATGAAATTTTATATTTTTAGCCAAAACTGATATTTGTAATATGAAAACGGAATTTAACATATTTGGTGAGAAAATAAAATTTATACATTTTTGCAGAAATCAAGATTTAATATTTTGGCGAAAAAAAGATTTGACGTTTTAGACGGGAAAACGAATTTTATATTTTTGGCGGAAAAACAAGATTTAACGTTTTTGGAGAAACCCAAAATTTTAAGTTTTTTGGCGGAAAAATAAAATTTTACACTTTTGACGGGAAACGAATTTTATATTTTTTGCGGGAAAATAAAACTTAAACATTTTTGCGAGAAAATAAAACTTAAACATTTTTGGGAGAAAACGAATTTTATATTTTTGGCGGAAAAACAAGATTTTACGTTTTGGGAGAAAACTAGGATTTTAAGTTTTTGACGGGAAAATAAGATTTTACGTTTTACGTTTTTGATGGGAAAATAAAATTTTACGTTTTTGGCGAGAAACGGAATTTAAGTTTTTAGCGGAAAATAGAATTTTACGTTTTGGCGGGAAAATGAGATTTTACATTTTTGGCGGAAATCAAAATTTTACATTTTTCGCAGGAAATGAGATTTTATGTTTTTGGCGGGAAAATCAGATTTTACGTTTTTGGCAGGAAACAAGATGTTACATTTTTTGGCGGGAAAACAAAATTTATACTTTTGGCAAAAAAAATTTTGTTTACATTTTTTGCGGAAAAACTTGATTTTATGTTTTTATTGAGATAAGATAATTTTAACTTATTAGTGAAAATATTTATAATAATTAAATTTTAATTTATTAATTTAATATTAATTTTTGATATTTATTAATTTAATGTTTAGAAAAACAATATTGGTAGCCTAAAACTAATTGGGTTCTTATATACAGGATATCCGCCCAGTTTAAATCCTTCTTATCTTAACATCTATATCTCTAACTATGACCCAACTTGCGATTCTTTTCTATAATATGGCCCGGCAGAAGTCCCATTTCCGCTATTTTTTTTTTGTCATGTTTTATAATGTTCAATTAAACAATCTAATTTTCAAAATGAGGAAAATTGCTACAAAATATTAGTGCTAGTTTTTTTTTAAAATTATGCGAATGCTAGTTTTCATGTTTATGCAAATTACAGAAAAGAAAATGAACACGATACTTTTCAATAAAAATGTTTAACGGCTGAGAAAAAAACTAATTTGCTGGGAAAATATCTAAATACACGCGGCAGAATATTATTGGTTCTTTTAAGATAAGAGGATTGTGTTCACAGAGTTAAATAACGTGAAGCAGTATATTTTTCATCTTCTTCTCTTTACATCGAAAAATCTCTCCTCCAACGATGACAACCATAGCTGCAACTGGTCTCAACTTCACGACTCCACGGGTGGTGGTTCGATCGGCGGCTCGTATAACCGCCCCGGTCAGCTTGAATTACCCCTGGAAATTCGGTTCGATGAAGCGGATGGTTGTGGTTAAGGCGACATCGGAGGGAGGGATCTCGGATAAGGTGGAAAAAAGTATACAGGAAGCGAAGGAGACATGCGCCGATGATCCGGTGAGTGGTGAGTGTGTGGCGGCGTGGGACGAGGTGGAGGAGCTGAGTGCGGCGGCGAGTCACGCTAGGGACAAGAAGAAAGCTGGTGGCTCCGATCCTTTGGAAGAGTACTGCAGTGATAATCCTGAGACTGATGAGTGCCGTACTTATGATAATTGAAATGTTTTTGATGTTCCAATTATGAAATTTTAGGTATGGTCAGATCGATGTTTGTTCTTATCGTGTTGTGTTTGGTTTGGTTTGGTCTGGTTTGTTTGATTATTGTAATGTGATAATGAATATGAATAGTACAACGATAAGACCATGTGTTTTATAAATTTCTAATTACCTTTGTAGTTTGTGGAATAGATGAAAATCTAGTTATGTTTCACAATTTCAATCCTTGATAATTTTATGTTTTCTCTTGAGTTTTGATATTGTTTGATACCATATATTTGTGTTCTTTCAGCTCCATTATTGAATTCTCAAACTTGTAACATGTGCCCTTTTTTTTTTTTTTTTTTGGGTTGCTCGATTGATTATCGAGACGGTTTGAGAGGTATATGGCAAGATAAAAATATGAATTTGTTGAGAGTTTTATGGTCCGTAGGACAATTTTGAGTAGAAGAGTTATTAAAGACCGTGTTACAATAGAGCTATGTCGACGATAGTAGACTGCTATTGGGTTACGAAACTTTCAACTATCAACAAAGCGCAAATGATTCTTTAGAAATATGATTGTTTTGGACTGCATTTGGTGCTTTCTCAAGCATGGGCCGAGTACCAATTTGGCATATAGAACCAGTTTTATATCCTCAAGGTCATGGAGTAACGTTCTCACTTCTCAGTAACAAACAAACTACACAAGTAAAGATAATTTCAACGTGAATCGAAATTGAAAAGTAACAAAATCTGTGAAACTTATAAGTGAATGGATTCAAAACCGTAAATCATATAGCATAAAATTGTATTTAGTATATTAAAAAAAAAAACATGATGAGTACTTGTTTCATGCTTTTTGGGTTATTTGCAAATTTGAATTCGTTCACTAATATTTTTGGCGGTAAGAAAAGTAGAATGTTAAGAAGAAATAAACATGGGTAACGTATGTATCACAACAGTCACCACTTAAAAAAATCTGATGGTATGTATTGAAGAAAACAACAAAATTATACAGATCTATTTTCCGGGCCGGCCGATATTAATCGAAAAGTCATATCTACCCCTACGATTTTCCAGGTGATTGAAGAAGACGCCACGACAAGTAAAGGATTTATCTGTCTTTTCCTATACATAAGTAGCCGAGTTTCTTTTTTTCTTCCTAACTAGAATTCTGTATTTTCCAAATTTTCATTCCCCACAAAAATTCCACAGCGGTAAAAAAAAAAAAAAAAAAAAAAAAGGGTCAGTGGTCTTGTTTCGTTCTTCCTTGTTCTCTGGACCTGGCGATGTCGAACCAGAATTCGTAGAATGTAACGGTTGTTAGTCTTCGTCTGTCGTTCTCGTGACCTCGGAATCATTCGAATTCGCTGTTCTTGTCTCTGTTTTGATCATTTCACCTGCTTCGATTCATTGAACAAGGCATCGAGACTCCTTTCGCTAGCCATTCATCAAGTGCTGGGTAGCAGCTCTATCTATTTCTATGTTGACCTAATTAAACCCTAACTTATATGAGGTTAGCTTTTTATTGCGTTTCTCCCTAGCTGCGGAAATGCGCGTTTTAGTTGATTTTTCAATTTTTTATGTATGATGGGTGCTTTTCTGTGTAATCGGATCTTAGGGATTTTGATTCGGGTTATCGCATTGAGATTCATTTACGATCCAGTTTCTCTATTGTTTTTTTTTCCAGTCGCTTACTTAGGGGAGGCTCTCTTAGGTGTAGTGTAAGGGTCAGTTTCAGTACATATGAGTTGATCCTCCTCTACTCTATAGGAATAATAGATAAAGTCACCTCAGTTTCCAATATATAAAGGAGAACTCTACACTAGTTTAGGTGAGTGGGGTAATTTTGTTTTTGATGGAATTTCTTGCTATTTGATGTTTTTTGAGTATGTCATCTGTGTTTCCGTGGTTGTTGTTACTCTAAAATTGAGTCACTATATTTTCTCTAGTGCATACTTTAATTAAGGACATTATCTTTCATTTTGGCAGGGCATTTAGTTGACGAGTTCTCGTTAGCATGGAGTGGATACAAAAATCTTCTCCTTTTATGGAAACTTCGAATTTGGCTAACGTGGTTCAAGGAAATGTTCCTCTTGAGCGTCAAGAGAGACTTGCTTGCCATTCTTCGCTAACCAATGTAGATCTGGACCTTAGAGAAGTCTATTTCCTGATTTTGCATTTTCTTTCTTCTGGCCCCTGCCAACGAACCTTTGGGCATTTGAGAGATGAAATTTTGGAAAAGGGGCTTTTGCCCCGTAGATATCATTCTTGGTGGTCAAGAAGTGGCTCTTGTAGCGGGTGTGCTGAAGATGATGGCATCTCCCTCCCGTTGAATTATGATAACTTGGTAGAGAGGTACAGTTTCTTACTATGGAACCCTTGCCCTAGCTTTTTGAAATGTTCTGTTACTTGTCTCTCAACATGGGTGTTGTCCGTAGAGTATGCCATACTATATTTGAGGGTTCCCACCTCCATAACTGTGCCAACTATTTTTGCCCTCCCATGACTTCTGTCATCATGTTTCTTTTATTGACAGGTATCCTCATATCGAAAAGGATCACTTGGTCAAGCTTCTTAAACAATTAATTTTAAACCCACCTCTCCCTTCACACATGAGAGTTGAAGGAAATACTCCTAATGCTGCTGATGTTCCAACACTATTGGGATCTGGCACCTTTTCACTTGTGAATTGTGCGTTGTAACTCCTATTCATCTACTTTGTTATGCCTGAATTTCAAAGCTATTTATGGAATTAGAATAATGAAAAACATAGTACTTGGACGAAATGATGTTGGGAAAGCAGGATATGGTTTCCTTTTTGTTTAATACTTTTGCATGCTAATCAATTGATTTTTTTATCAACTGCACATTGTTTTGTAGAATGGATCGCCTACCCTGACGGAAAATGTTCATTGTGTCTTTGGACCTAGGACTTGAAAAGAATCCCACAAATGCATAGAACCTGATAGGGGCTCTAGGGCTGTGCATTTTTAGAAATTTTATTTTTTTCTGATGTCTACTGGTGAAATAGCTCATATAGGAGAAATTAACTCTTCAGGGATGTTTAACTTAGAAAATCTCTTTAACCCCTCCAGTTCTTACCCTAGGCTCTTGATTCTTAATCGTTATTTGTTTTTCTCTGTGAAGATAAAAACATAGAATCTCAGAAAGCTAGGCATGTTGCGTCATACTTACGCTGGCCCCATATGCATGCTGATCAAGTGCGTGGCCTAAGTCTCAGAGAAATTGGAGGAGGTTTCAGAAAACACCACCGTGCTCCGTCCATTCTTTCTGCATGTCATGCTATTGCAAAACCATCTACAATGGTTCAAAAGATGCAAAACATAAAGAAGCTCAGAGGACATCGTAATGCTGTTTACTGCGGTATGATCTTCACAGTACATCTTTTGTGTTGGATCTCTGGTTTTTGGGAATTCCATACTTTTTTTTGTTACATGTGCATTCTTGGAATCTATGTTTCTGATAATTGTATCCGAAATCGTAATATAGCATGTCCATCATAGGTGTACCATTTATTGTCAGAGAATGTTTTTGTTGGGTAGAATGGTAACAGTATGGCTATTTATATCTTTGTTACACAGCTATTTTTGATCGTTCTGGAAGATATGTTATCACTGGTTCTGATGACCGGCTTGTCAAAATTTGGTCAATGGAAACTGCGCTTTGCTTGGCTAGCTGCCGTGGCCATGAAGTGAGCTATTGTTTTCCATATTTGTAAGACACAGGGTTGTGGACTAGTGGATTAAAATTAGTTCTCCCCTATGCATGTATCGTTGTAGGGTGACATTACAGACTTGGCCGTTAGTTCAAACAATGCTTTGGTGGCGTCAGCTTCAAACGATTTTGTGATCCGAGTGGTAAGAATACAATTGCAGTCTGTAGTGTCTTACTTGTTTTTATTTATTTTTCAGTTCTATAGTATTGATTCTTATGGCAGTGGCGGTTGCCTGATGGAATGCCAATTTCTGTATTGCGGGGACATACTGGAGCTGTTACTGCAATTGCATTTAGTCCCAGACAGGCGTCTGTTTACCAACTTTTATCGTGAGTTCTGTTGAAATATGTTTCTATTTTAACTAATTCCTTTCGTTCTGTTCAAGACCACCCCTAAATCTTTAGTTTGGATGTTTCATACTGCTTCCTGGATAGGTAATAAGTTATTTGCCCTTTTTGTAATCTCTGTAGGTCATCAGATGATGGAACCTGTCGTATCTGGGATGCTAGGTACTCTCAATGGCTTCCTCGAATCTATGTTCCAAGTCCATCAGATGCTAGCACTGGTAAGAAGGTGGCACGTCATTATATTTTTTTCAATGTTGAAATCTTTTCGGTCATAGAACTCATTGGAAGTTCCTTTTAGGAAAAAGCAATTTTACATCTTCTAATGCGGCATCCACGAGCAATGCATCTCAAAGTCATCAAATATTATGTTGTGCGTATAATGCTAATGGAACCATTTTCGTCACTGGTAGCTCGGACAGCAATGCAAGGGTCTGTGTTAAACTTTCAACTTTAGTTATCCTCCTTGGTAATGCAGGAAATGTAATTTGGTTTTGGTCTGCTTGTTAATCTTGATTGTCAGTATTTTCATAATCTTGTAGGTTTGGAGTGCCTCAAAACCTAACTTGGATGATGCTGAGCAGCCGACTCATGAGCTGGATGTCCTACGTGGCCATGAGAATGATGTCAACTATGTGCAATTTAGGTATTTTCCTGTGAACTTGGTTCCTCTCTTGTGTTTTTAATGGTTAGAGAACATGAAAATAAATCTAAAAGGGTATTTTCTATTTTTAGTGGTTGTGCTGTGGCTCCAAGATCTTCTACAGCTGATACTCTAAAGGAAGATAATTACCCAAAGTTTAAGAATTCCTGGTTTGTCTCACGCTTTAAGTGTTGGACTTATAGTCATTCCACTATATTTCTTCTATCCTTACTTTGTATCTGGTTAACGTTTAATTTTTCCGAGTTCCGATTACTAGGTTTTGTCATGACAACATAGTAACTTGCTCTCGCGATGGTAGTGCAATTATATGGACTCCAAGATCACGTAAATTCCATGTAAGTTTCGTCAATCAACTGTGGAATTCAATGGTGCTTCGCAAGTTCATGAGAGCGAATTTCGTATTCTATCATCAATTTCTCAACTTCCTTGATGTTAATATTCAGGGGAAATCGGGACGCTGGATGAAAGGATATCATCTAAAGGTTCCACCTCCTCCACTTCCTCCACAACCTCCTCGAGGAGGCCCACGTCAAAGGTTTCTTCCAACACCACGGGGTGTCAATATGATTATATGGAGCTTGGATAATCGTTTTGTACTTGCCGCTATCATGGGTAAGTATAAATAGTAAAATATATAACACTTAAAATGTAGTGTTTTTTGGCCACCTGTTGGTATTAAGTGAACTTACTACTTTCTTTTGTTTCCCTTAACCTGTCCGTGTTTATTCAGATTGCAGGATTTGTGTTTGGAATGCTGCTGATGGCAGCTTAGTGCACTGTTTAACGGGTCACAGTGAATCGGTAATAATCCCTGAAATTTCCACTGATATTGAGATTTTAGTCACGGCCAAATGTATGCTTTTTTTTTTGGTATGCTTCATTGCAGTTCTCATTTGATGTCAACCTTCTCCCGAATACCCCATAATTTCCATATTGCATGTATCTTCAAGTTTTGTTCTTTTTTCCCCTACTTGCGTTGGGAGATAATAATATTGAGGTATATGATCTAATTCACTTATCTCTTCTTGATAGTCCTATGTCTTGGATGTCCATCCTTTCAATCCTCGGATTGCTATGAGCGCTGGCTACGATGGGAAAACAATCATCTGGGATGTGAGTTTCATTTTTTTGGGCAAGAATAGTTCTTGATCTTATCAATAGCTTCATTTACCTCCTTACATTTTTCTTCTAGATATGGGAGGGTATACCAATCAAAGTGTATGAAATCGGACGGTTTAAGTTGGTTGATGGAAAGTTTTCACAGTAAGTAACCACTGAAATATCCAGGATAAGATCTTCTACATTCTTTATTTTGTTTCTGAGGTTTGCAAATGACTCCAGTAAAACATGCTTATGATTCTTGAGTCTGAAACTAGAAGAAACAGTCATATTACGCATATTCAGTTAGGTATACAATATTATATACCTTTCAGCAAAGACATCTACTTCTGAAGCATTCATATAGTCACATGAAAGTTATGGAATCAGTTACTTATGATACTTTTTCATTGGCACTGTGTAGAGATGGGACATCTATTGTGCTTTCAGATGAAGTTGGCCAGATATATTTTCTAAACACGGGACAAGGAGAGTCTCAAAAGAATGCAAAATATGATCAGGTACAGTGGAGTTCCATATGCTTGATCCTTTTCTAAATAGCTGTAGTTTCTGACCCTTTGTCTTCTTTTGTTTTGTTTAGTTCTTCCTGGGTGATTATCGTCCTCTTATTCGAGATACCAATGGACATGTTCTTGATCAGGTATGTTTCAGATACTTGTATCTTATGTCTTCTTTCTGATTCTTGTTGCATTCTTTTTAAGAGACCTCACCAAACTTTGCACACTTTTATGCATTTTTCTGTACGTTTCCAAATTTAGAAAGAGGAGATGCATGAATGATATGCTTGCACTTGCTTTATTGTTGACTAAATTTTGAAGCTTTATAATTTTCATGGTGCAGGAGACTCAGCTTCTTCCCCATCGGAGGAACCTTCAGGATCTTCTTTGTGATTCAAGTTTGTTTCCAAAAGCTAATCTTTATGTCAGTTATGTAAGATGTTGGTTATTTATGAAACATACCTCTGGTGTTTTATTTTAATTTTCCAGGTATGATTCCCTATCCAGAACCTGACCAGACAATATTTCAGCAACGCAGACTTGGTGCATTAGGAATTGAATGGCAGCCTTCCTCGATTAAGTTTTCTGTTGGCCCCGATTTTAGTTTAGGCCAAGATTATATTATGCCTCCTTTGGCAGATCTGGATAGATTGATTGAGCCATTGCCTGAGTTTATAGATGCTATGTATTGGGAACCAGAACATGAAGTTCTGAGTGACGACAATGATTCGGAGTATAATGCTGAAGTTTCCTCTGATGGAGCCAGGGCAAGCCCATGTTCCAACTCGTCAAATGAACTTGAGTGCAGTTCCGAGGACAGTGACGTTGAAAATATTCATGAAAATAGCTATCATTGGAAAAGAAAAAGACAGCATCCTAGGGTATGTTTTGCTAAACTCATGCAATTTTGTTTGTTGGTATGTAATGACTAACTCCTATTTTCTCAGGCTGAGGTAACAATTTCATCGGGAAGGCGTGATAAGAGGATTTTGGATGACAATGATAGCTCGAAACCTGAAAATAAGAGAACCAAAAACCAAAGAATTGATTTGAAGGCTTCCAAAAGAAAATATTCCGATGTCAAGGCATCACGGCCGCAAAGAGCAGCGGCCAAAAATGCCCGATCCTTGCTTTCTAAAATTTCTGGAAGCTCTTCGGATGAAGTTGATGATGATAATGATTCATCCAATAGTGATTTTGATAGAAGCATACCCACTTCGCGACAGTTGGAAAAACCATCTCAGATGCTGGAATCTATTTCAAATGATAAACAGAAGAAAAGATTGATTTTAAAGATCTCTGTTAAGAAGCCAACAGAGTCTGCAGAAAGCAAAGAAGATGTAATGAATCAGGCTGATTTGGAGCAACGTTCTTCTAAATCTTTGGAGAAGAATCACAGAGTGATTGGTATATACTCCAGAGAACTCGGGTCAAGTTCTGTAGATGCAAAAGGTGACTCTTGGTGTCAGGATATTCCCCATTCTATGAATACGCTACAAAGAGAAAAGGCTGATAATCAGTTGATAAAATCTTCAGATCAAGACCACAATATGTGCAAGTGGAGGGAAGAGATTCCTGTTTGTGAATCTACCGAAATAACTGTGTCTGAGAACATTGAAGGAGCCCAAACATTTAATGGGTATGCGAAATCTGATTATGATTACCAAGAAAATTATGTTCTTATTAAATTTCCAGAATAACTAATTCCTTGTATTCTCTTGCAGGGATGAATATCTGTCGAGAGTTGAACCCTGTTCTGGTCAGTTAATACATGGTGATATAGATACTTGTATGGACGCTGATGAGATTCTTCCAAAGAAAGTTCGACGACTGAGATTAAAGCTTCGGCATCCCAGCAGTCCTCTAAAACTAGAGCCTGATGATTTGGCAGATGGTGGGCATGGTTTTGCATCCATAGCCCCTGCTTCCGTGTATCCCATTATGGATTTTGAACCTGTGACAGAAAATGTTAGAGATTCTCCTGCACATGAATTTGAGTTTGGAGAAGCTACAACCGATGTGATACGTAGGAAAAGATCCATGAGAAGTGAATCTAGTGCAAGAAATAGCCTAGTACGGGTAAGGTTGGGCTCTGGATCTGTAGATAAAACTAAGAAACAAGGAATTCCTTCCACAAGCGTGTATGCTGGTGCATCACTTGAAGAATGGCCTTCTACCTCAAAAGCTGGGTCCCGGTCAAGATCCGCAAGAGGCAGCGCCAGCAAACAAAGTCTCCATACTGGGATTAGGTTAAATAGTGTTTCAAGTAAAATCTCATGGTTAATGTTGTCTGAACACGAGGAAGGCTGCCGTTATATACCCCAGCTAGGGGATGAAGTTGTTTACTTCAAGCAGGTATGTCTTTTTGGCTGGTAATTCGTTGTTCACTCCCATATATTGATTTGCTAGATCTGGAGTCGATAAACTTTCTTTGATTGTCGTTTTCAGGGTCATCAGGAGTTTCTTGCAACTAGAGAATTAAATGACAGGGACCGATCAAAGTACCTTCCTCGAAACTTGGGAGCGGTAGAGACTTGCAAAGTCGAGAAACTCAACTACGATACATATCCTGGTTCTGGCGAGAGCTGCTGCAAAATGACGCTCAGGGTTCTGGATTCTTCTTCATCACATGCCCGCAAAGAGTTTCAACTGACACTTCCTAATCTTATAAATTTCCCTGATTTTATTGTGGAGAAGAGTCGATACGATGCTGCAATTAAAACAAACTGGGAAATTGGTGATGAGTGCCGTGTGTGGTGGAGAAATGAATCCGGTGAAGGCGGGGCTTGGTGGGAAGGTAGGATTGAGTCTTCACAAGTAAAATCCAGTGACTTCCCAGATAGTCCATGGGAAAGATACAGAGTTGTGTATGAAACTGAGGACACAAATCTTCACAGCCCGTGGGAGTTTGACAATCCCCAGTGTCCCTGGGAAAACTCTAGAATCGAAGAAAAGAGAAGAGAGAAATTAATTTCATTATTTGTTGGGCTAGTGAAGTCAATCAGCAAGCATCAGGTTTATTCTTCTCTCCCAAAACATTCATTTCTCATTCTTCTGTTATCCTCGTGCTGTCTCTTGACGTGATTTGCTTTGGTTATATACTCTTCAGGATAGTTATGGGATCCAAAAGCTAAACGAAACTGCTCAAAAGATGGATTTCTGCAACAGGTACGATAGTTGGTAACACTTTAGTCTCTGCAATTAATTCCTTCAGAACCTCCCTAGTCCCATAAACTCAAGAAAATGAAAAGCAGAAACGGTAGTTGAGTCAGTGGTAACTCATATGATCAAACCTGTGGATTTTATCATGTGGGTGTATGATTAATGCACTTGTGAAACGCAGGTTCCCAGTTCCATTATACCCTGAGCTGATTCATCAGAGACTAGAGAATCAGTACTACAGAAGTATCGGATCGTTTAAACACGACGTGGATGCAATGCTCTCAAACGCTGAGTCTTATTTCGGTACAAACGCACATATGCTTTCTAAGATAAAGCGACTCCGAGAAAAAATCACAAAAACGTTAAGAAAGGTGTTACAAAGCTGATGTGATGATAAGGCAAGACTGGTATGCTTGTGTTTGCTTCTGCATCTTGTAAACACATAAAGGCTACGGCAGAATGATTTAGAAAAAAATGATATAGCTGAAAGAGTTAAAAAAGGAAAATTAGAAAAAGTAATCACTCTAAACAAAGAAGTCGGTTTTGGCTGTAGTAATCCGACACAGATTCATGTATAGATGGGTTCGTTTAAGTACCACAAGACTAACATGTCTGTAACAGAAATTTAAATCTCTTGTCACAAGAATGAGCCTTATTTTATCTTTTGATGCCACACCACAAGAAGACTATCTACTCTACTGTGGTGCTATTAAACTGGTAGTAACTTTTTCATTCAGAAATCAAAATAGATAGTCGATTTAAACATTAATTAGGTGGAAGTTACCCAAAAAAAAAAACTAAAAAAAAAATGGTGTGAACAAATAAGAGAAGAGGTTTAAATTGAAACTAAAACCCTAAATTAATTATATAGTGCAGCCGTGAGAGAAGAAGGTGAGACAATCGAAGAAGAAAGTGAGAGAATCCAGAAGAATGGCGGGAGGGAAGATGAGGAAGGGTTCGGGTTCGGGTTCGGGTTCGGGTTCGAATCGAGCTCCATCGAACCATTACCAAGGAGGAATATCATTCCACAAATCGAAAGGACAGCATATTCTTAAGAATCCTCTGCTCCGATTGTGGATTCGATCGTACAGAAAGCTGGTATTAAGAGTACCGATGTGATTCTCGAGGAGATCGGTCCCGGTACTGGGAACTTAACCAAGAAGCTCCTCGAAGCTGATAAACAAGCTAACGCCATAGAACTCGATTCTCGAGCTTCAGCGCCGCTTTCAAGGCACCCCCTTTTCTAACCGCTTAAAGGTAAACGAGCTTCACCAATTTAGGTCTTTTAAAAGTTCAACCTTGATAGATTGTTCATCATCATTCTTCTACTCTGTTTTTTTAACACTGAAGAATTTGCAACTTTAGATATGAGAACGTCTCTATTCTAATCTCCTTGTGATGATTTCATTGCCTTTGTCTATTAGCCTTATGATTCTCATCTGTTTTGTAGGTGATCCAAGCTGATGTGCTCAAGACCGAGCTTCCCCGGTTTGACATATGTGTGGCTAACATTCCCTATCAGATATCGTCTCTTCTCACTTTCAAAATTCTCTTCCATCCAACAAGCTTCAGATGCGCTGTTATCATGTACCAAAGGGAATTCGCCATGAGATGAGACTCGTTGCTCAGCCTGGGGACAATCTCTACTGCCGTCTTTCTGTCAACACTCAGCTTTATGCTAGAGTCTCCCACCTTCTCAAACCCACCTCCTAAGGTGGATTCTTCTGTTGTCAGAATCGAACCTAGGTGAACAAGAAGGAGTGGGATGGGTTCTTATGAGTCTGTTTCATCAGAAAGAACAAAACCTTGGGCTCCATTTTCAGGCAAAAGTCTGTTCTTTTGATGCTCGACAACACTCTTCAGGCCGTACTAGCTTCCTTGCAGAACAATGGAGAAACTCCTTTGAACTCCGCCATGGATCTTGGTGACCAGAGCATGGCAATCGAAGATGATGACAACGACGACATGGAGATGGATGAGAGAGAAAGAGACGGTGGATCAAGAAACGTGTTGGATCAATTGTAAAAGAGTAGATATTAAATTGTGTGTATACCTTAAACGTTTCGAGCAGTGAAAAGAATGCAACCAACCAGTATCGTCGCCGATTAGGAATTCAGAGATACGAGAAGATCGAATTGGCCGAGTCAATGAATGGACGGACGTACGTACGTTTTGTATAAGAGGGGCAGCCCCTTTAAATTTTTTAAAATTAGTGTATTTTGATTATGTTTATGTATTTTGTATATATATATATTTTTTTTTTTTTACAAAAAAATAAGTTCTAAATCCGTCACTGTAGACACCCTTTAAACCAAATTAATACCGAGCATAAAGCCCGGACAAAGCAGACCTGTTCCGAGCATGGAAACAGAGCACACCTGCTCGTAGAGCGAAAACAGAGTGCAGCTTACGTTAAAAGCCTTAATAAACGTAGCAATTAACAAAATCCAACTCAAATATTTATCTATCTACACATAAACGGTGAAAATTGCACAATCCGAATCTACAAAGATACTACAAGTTCAACATATTATTTGCTAAAAATACAATCAAAAGAGAAAATTCTAAATATAAAAAAGACACTTTTTAATTAGCTTTCGTAGAAATCCTTAAAACAAAAATTTCTTCAAAACAAATTTGAACAATCTCAGAAAACCGTAACGCACCGATTATTCTCCCGTGATTCATGAATGTCGCTAAAACTCCTTAAACCGAAATTTACATTCTATGTCAGGTCTCATTTCGGCAGATCATTCACCCATCCAAGATCAGGGTCACCACAAGAACCATCCTCAAAGCTAGTATTCTCCCTAACCGCCGTGAAATCATTCATCTGTCTCCGGCGAGGGGAGAAATCATCGCCGAAAAAGTTCGCGGGAGACGAGTTGCCTAGGTAACTTGGAGTGGAAGGCGAAAGAACAAATTGTAAAGGACTACTCGGTTGTTGTTGGATATAAAGACGCTGGTTGCTCAGACCGCAAGACGAAGCAAAAGCTGCAGCCGCTGCTGAAACCGGCGACGAGGAACTCACCTGCAGCACTTCCGCTAAGCTCATCGAATCCAACGAATTAACCACCTCGCTTAAAACATCTTTGTAGCTTACCGAACCAGCAGCTGCGGAGGCTGAGCTGTACTGTACATGTACCAGTCCTTTCATTCATTGGTTATCCTCTAACTGAAAGTGACACGTATTTCAAAATTAACTGGACTTTCTGACGGGGCGCTACATTTAATTATCTGATTTGGCAAGTTTAGGCATCGTTGTCTAACAAATTATTTAATTAACGTTAGAGCTACAAAAAAAAAAAAAAAAAAAAAAAAACTATCGAGTATCAAATTTGCTCGCGCAATTCGTAATTTCTTTTTTTTAGTTTAAAAACAACAGACACATTTATATCGAAAGAGAGGCAAAGAAAACTAGTACAAAACTTAACGAATAATTAAATTAAAAATCGGAAAAGCACGATTCTTGTCTTGCTCCTTACAGCTTAGAAGATAATTAAGAACCAAACCACTTCGTTGAAACCAAATCATAATGTTGAGGCTTTGAAGACTAGAGGTACTTGTGATGTGTTACGTACCATGCATTTACCCCTTAACGATGTAGTTAATTACAGTAATACCATAGTTTGAGTTTTAATACCATGAGTGATCTTGTTTGAGCACCCATAAAATATTAATCCCGATATTAATTCAATTAAAATAAACGCATGCATGAGGTTGCAGCTAATAGATATGTGGATCGTGAAATAGAATCAGGTTCTCCATTGTTTATATGAAATCCAATAAGTTCGATATTAATAATTGAAGTGTATAACATGCATAAAGAGGATGTAATGTATCCACTATGTAAGCATTATAATTAACGAATATGTAAATGAAATTCATAATAGAAATTGATTGAAGAGAGAGAGAGAGAGAGAGAGAAGGAAGAGAATATGTAAAAGAGAAATGGTGCCAGCTATGTATTTGAAGGATCAAAGCTTTCTCTCGAGGCCAAAAGCTGTCATCTCTCTCTCTCTCTCTCTCTCTCTCTCTCTCTTATAGACTTAAAGTGCTCGCTCTCTTTCTCTCCCACATTCGCACAATCTCTCTCTCTCTCTCTCTCTCTCTTTTATCTCTTCCTTTACAATCACTTGTCTTTCTTTTTTCAAATCTTGAAGCAACCATTTTTATTTAGTTTTGTTGTTGGATGATTTAATCGAATCAACATCAATGGCCGTTTTTCCTAATGTTAATGGCGACAAGAAGCATTGCTGGTTCACTCACAGAAATGTAAACACATTCATCTCTTATTTTGTAGTTTAAGATTTCTTCATTTTTACAATATGTGTGTGTGTGTGTGTCTCTCTCTATCTTAACAGCTTGTTGATAAGTACATTAAGGATGCAAGAACTCTAATAACAAGTGAGGACCTAAACGACGTCGCTTCCGCTATTCATTTACTAGACGCAGCGTTATCCATATCGCCGCGTTTCGAAACGGCCTTACAACTCAAGGCTACATCTCTTCTCTTTCTTCGTCGTTTTAAGGAAGTCGCCGATATGCTTCACGATTACATTCCCAGTGCCGTTAACGATGAAGAAAGATCCCAAGACTCCTCCTCCTCTGACGGATTCAATCTTATCTCCGACTCTTCTCCACCGGGACGTGACTCCTCCTCCTTTAAATGCTTCTCTGTTTCCGATTTGAAAAAGAAAGTGATGGCAGGGATTTGTAAAAAATTCGATAAAGAAGGGCAATGGAGGTATTTTCACTCTCTTTTTTTTTAAGTGAATCACTTCAACCAAACGTAATTTTAAAACGCAACGCTGGATTTTCCAGGTATTTTGTGTTGGGACAAGCTTGTTGCCATCTAGGACTCATGGAGGATGCCATGGTTCTGCTTCAAACCGGAAAACGTCTCGCCTCCGCTGAGTTTCGTCGTCGGAGTATTTGCTGGTCCGACGATAGCTTCCTTCTCCTCTCTGAATCCTCCTCTGCTTCTCCACCACGCAGCCTCACCGACGGCGAAAATTTCACTCATCTCCTTGCTCACATTAAGCTCCTTCTTCGTCGTCGTGCCGCTGCAATCGCCGCGCTCGACGCTGGACTATTCCCTGAATCAATCCGTCACTTCTCGAAGATCGTCGATGGTCGTCGCCCTGCGCCTCAAGGATTCCTCGCTGAATGCTATATGCATCGAGCCACCGCGTATAAATCCGCCGGTAGAATCGCGGAGGCGATAGCTGATTGTAATAAAACACTAGCTCTTGAACCTTCGTGTATCCAAGCGTTGGAAACCAGAGCCGCGCTTCTGGAAACAGTCCGGTGTTTTCCAGATTCGCTTCATGATCTAGAACACTTGAAACTTCTCTACAACACCATTTTACGCGATAGGAAACTTCGAGGTCCGGTGTGGAAGCGGCACAATGTTAAATACAGAGAGATTCCTGGGAAATTGTGCGTTTTGACAACGAAAACGCAGATATTGAAGCAGAAGATTGCAAACGGAGAAACTGGAATCGTTGATTATTACGGTTTGATCGGAGTCAGGCGCGGATGCACCAGATCGGAGATTGATCGAGCTCATCTATTGCTGTGTCTGAGATACAAACCCGATAGAGCCTCGTCTTTCATCGAACGGTGCGAGTTCACCGATCTAAACGACGTCGATTCAGCTAGAGATCGAGCAAAGATGTCTTCGCTCTTGCTTTACCGTTTGATTCAGAAAGGATATTCCGCCGTGACGGAGATCATAGCCGAGGAGGTGGCGGCAGAGAAACAGAGGAAGAAGAACACTGCGACGGCTCAGGCTCAGGCTCAGGCTCAGGCTCAAAAGATTGAAGAGCGCAAACCGGTGGAAAAATCCGGTTCCGTTAAGATAACCGGAAACATAGAATCAAAACCGGTAAATGCGAATGCGTACCAAGGAGTTTTCTGTAGAGATCTCGTTGCTGTTGGAAATCTACTAACTCGGGCTGGTTTTAATCATCCAATCCCGGTTAAATATGAAGCTCTCACCTGCTAAATGAACCGAGTATTTTCTATACCCCAAGTCAACCAATGGACTCGTCTCCATACAGATAAACAAATCATTTAGCCGTAAAAACAAAAAAGAGAGAAGAAAATATATATATATATATGATGTATTGAAGACTATTCCACTGCAGGAAAATTTTGTCACGCTATTTTTTATTTTATTTTGTCAAAGTCACTTTACTTCCAAGTCTACTATCTTCAATGGTCGTCATATAAAGTCGGAGTAGTTCAAATTTGCTCACGGTGATTATACTCGTAATGAATTTGGGCCGAGTATTTGGGCTTATTTTTTACAAAAATCCATTAAACAAAAAGGAAAAGAAAAACAAAAAAAATACTCCTCGAGATTTGCCTAGAAATAGTCTGCCTCAAAAACAATTGTTTTGAAAATACTGTATAGTATAAATTTATTTTTAGCGAACATATATTATAATATAGAAAGACAGACATCTAAAAATTGGGATGGTATGAAAAGAAAATGATTGGGTGGCTAAGATTCCTTATCCACTAGGAAATCGAGTTAACTCTCATCTCAGACATTCTCATCTCATCTCATCTCATCTCATCTCATCTATGATGCAAAAGGTGTTCTTGGCCATGGATACTTGTGCTCTGGTAATTAATCAGTCTGTGTATTGCATCAAACTAGTGTCCCCTTCTCCTCCCAAGTCTTCTTCTTTATCATCCCTTGAATCATTTCCGATCAGACGGATCCAGAAGAAACAGTTGTGTTTCCGAGCAGCTATATTCGCGGTACAAAGAAACTACGAAGAAACGATTTCCTCCGTGGAAGACGAAGGCGATGAAGATGAAGAGTCATCGTACGGAGAAGTGAACAGAATCATTGGGAGCCGCACGGCGGCGGCGGAAGGAGCTGCCAATGCCATGGAGTATCTTATCGAGTGGAAGGACGGTCATTCTCCGTCGTGGGTCCCATCCAGCTACATAGCAGCAGACGTTGTGTCGGAGTACGAGACCCCCTGGTGGACCGCCGCTAGGAAAGCCGACGATCAGGCCCTGTCACAGCTTCTCGAGGACTGCCCCAACCGTGACGTCAACGCCGTAGACGAAAACGGCAGGACGGCTCTGCTTTTCGTGGCAGGGCTCGGCTCGGATAAGTGCGTTAGGCTTCTGGCGGAGGATGGAGCCAATCTTGACCACCGAGACATCAAGGGCGGCTTAACGGCGCTGCACATGGCAGCTGGTTACGTGAAACCGGAAGTAGTAGCGGCGCTGGTTGAGATCGGGGCTGACCCGGAAGTGGAAGACGAGAGAGGGTTAACGGCTTTAGAGCTAGCCAAAGAGATTCTGAAGACGACGGCGAAAGGAAATCCGATGCAATTCGGACGGAGGATGGGATTAGAGAAGGTGATAAATATTCTAGAAGGACAAGTGTTCGAGTACGCGGAGGTGGAGGAGATAGTGGAGAAACGAGGGAAAGGCAAAGACGTTGAATATCTGGTCAAATGGAAGGACGGTGGAGATTGCGAGTGGGTCAAAGGTGTACACGTGGCGGAAGATGTAGCTAAGGACTACGAGGATGGGCTGGAATACGCTGTAGCGGAGAGAGTGATGGGGAAGAGGATGGGAGACGATGGAAAGACGACTGAGTATCTTGTGAAATGGACAGATATGCCTGACGCCACTTGGGAGCCTCAGGAGAACGTCGACTCTTCACTTGTTCTACTCTACGAACAAGAGAACCAACTTTTATTAACCAAGGGACTAGACCTATGATTTTTATTATTCATCAATTTGCCTTTTAATACATTTCACAAACAAACAAACAAAAAAAAAAGACTTTGTAGTGTCACTCAAAGAGTCACTGGCGCATTTTAATTTCCTTTGAATTTGGTTCTCTTTTTGGGGAGTTTCGACAAAATCCCTCATATGGGCTTCATAGACTAGTAGTACAATACAGCTGTGTTGTGTTGTGTGTCTAAGCAAAAAGCAGAGCATTTTTGCTCCGGTGAATCTTTTTCTGTCAAAGTTTCAGAGCATAGACTTACCTTCACAGTTTAATTAAAAAAAAAAAAAAAAAACTTACCTTCACTTTCCACTTGAGACTTTCGGTTTGTGTTACAAAACGAAAAATAATGGTTTGCCTTGTGATTATATGACACGTTGGATGGCTTTACTGAATCAACCTGCTCTTCATCGTCTGAGCTCAGACATAATACATGTGTCTATGCATTTTTCCTTCCCCTCAAAACCCATTTACTTTCATATTTAATTGGCCCAACATCTTTATATAAGGAAAACATACGTAACCCAGTACTCCAGAATTTATATGAGTCGTTTATTATCTAAAAATATATCAAAAAAACTGTTTATATCACAATTTATTTTATAATTTTTTAATCTTTTATTTGGTATATTTTTACATGGTCTATATCCGTTCAAATGTTGATTTTCAAGTTAAGGGTCTATCGTTTGAATGTATGAATGCGAATCTAATCATAATTAAGCGGTTTAGTTATTTCATCATATCTCAAAACTTAATTTGGGGTTCAGCCCGAAATCTTCTAGTTATAATAAAGAAAAGGAATAGTTGATTTTCAAAGATTGGTGTTTACTATGTCCTAAGGCCTTTCTTTCTTCAATAGTCCAATCGTAATACGAACGGAAGTGCCAACACCATACGAAACGGCAGGTAATGTCATGTGGGGGAACACGTAGTTAGATGAGCAGTAAATGGGAAACATATTTGATGGCTGTCCTCATATTTTCTTCAGGTATTAGTTATATAGGGAAGCCTGTTAAAATTTATTCTCTAAATATTCCATAAGATTCCGTCCAATATAATAGATATTTCAGTGAATTGCGAATATGCTGGACTTATATAGGGTGTTATTTAGCATATACAATTTTGAGATACTCTTAAACATTTTTAGAAACCCAACAATGCATATGCCCTCCTAACTTTTCATTAGAAACCAAATGAAATTTGTCCAATTTTTTATTGGTTCATCTTTGGTTTTAAAATTAAAATATTAAATATATAATAAAATTATATTAAAAATTAATATATTAATGTTTAGATACAGTCTCACCATTGTACATGCTGTTGCAGTATCTACTATGTAGTTGAAGTGGGTAGATAGATAGGCGCGCCAATCGCAAATGTGACTTTACACATGCTTACGAACGCACACGTGTTTTGTAGCTCGAGCAAAGTGCATCTGGTCAACGGACCAAGACCCGGTTAATTCAATTATATAATAACAACAAAAAACCAATTGTGCGATTACGATCTGATCTACGTATTCACGTGAGCATAAACAACTGATTTCCGATAACATTCCTCTAATTTTTTTAAAAAACTTAGAGTATATTATGTATTATATATATATATATATCAATGATCTCGGCACACATTAGAATTAGCGTCTAAGAGAACCACGACGAGCCTGCACGGACCGATTACAAGTCTCTCGACGGTGAATAGGCCACGACTCCAGTCTCTTACAAACCAACGTGTAGCTTCATTAACCACACACGTGTCGCATCTCTTTCGCCTCGATCACGCGAGCTCTTTAATCCTCCTTATAATTAATTATATATAGTCTTGCTATAAATAGTGAATCAATCACTTTCTGTTCCCTGTCACTCAGTAACTTCTCTCTTTTTCTCACACACATACTCTCTCACAGTGAAAATCTGGAACATATACAACCGCCGTGAAAATGGGAAGAGCACCGTGTTGCGAGAAGGTAGGGATAAAGAGAGGGCGGTGGACGGCGGAGGAAGATCAGATTCTCTCCAACTACATTCATTACAATGGTGAAGGCTCTTGGAGATCTCTTCCAAAAAGTGCCGGTAATAATATTTACACCTTTTTTTTATTTTTTTCAAATGATGGATACAATATCATATATAAGACCACAAACTTTTAGCTATAACAGCTGTACCAAGAGAGGAAAGAAAAAAAATTGCAAATCGTGGCTCTTATCGTGAGCTTCATGAATCATGATCAAAATGATTTCTAATAATATTTTACGGTAAATTTAGTAAGGTTAGAAGTTTAATTGCAACCCTAATCTCGTGTCACAGTCACAGTGGTTATAGACTTAATAGTAAACGGACAAATATTTAAAAGAGATGCGTATTTATATACTTCGTCCGTTGTATATGATCATTCCGAGAATCAGATCAAAATCATCTGACAAAATTTTGTTTAATACAAAATTTTAGTTAATGCGGAAGTTGAGAAAAAATTGTAGTCGTGTACATACATATGATATACGAATACAATGATCAAGATTAAATAAAAGTTTATCTAAACAAACTATACAAAAAGATACTTCATTCTAAACAAAATATCTGACATGTACTGCTATATTATGAATTGGATTTTTTTATTGTAATCAGGGTTAAAAAGGTGTGGAAAGAGCTGTAGATTGAGATGGATAAACTATCTTAGGTCCGATCTCAAGCGTGGGAATATATCTCCAGAAGAAGAAGAACTCGTTGTTAGATTGCATTCCACTTTGGGAAACAGGTACTCTATCTTTTCTTTTTCTAATTTCTTTCCTGATAACACTTTCTTCTTATGTACTATATCGTCTAAGAAATTATGTTAAAATAATATTAATAATGTCGAGAAATCTAATTTAAAGTCTGACTACAGAAGTTACAATGGTGAAAAAACCTATTCTAATTCGTAGAACGAAAAAACTATTTTTCGTCGTGGGTCTCCCGCTAAGCTTTGGGTGTTATACTTTTTCTATTTTCGTCGAGACAATCTGACCGTACTCTACTATCATACACTTCATATGTTATATAAGCATTCATATGAACACAGTCGATTATACATGTCAATATTTTATACGTATAACTATACTTCACTGACATATGTGATACATTTTAAAAACGATTAAGCATATATCATCATTAGAAAGCGAAGATCTTTGATTTCTTAGCATTAGTCAACAACGTTAAAAATTGTAAATTTGGTCGATGCGAGTGTCGGCTAAGCTAAATCCAGTAATGGAAATCAACGAGAAAATACGTGTTTAGTCATCGTAGTATATGTTTATTTTGTAATTAATTAATACTCCATAGATATCTAGAAGCATGGTTAGGTCAGCAGTCATATCAACAGGGCAAATCAGATTTTAAACTGTTGTAGCAACTATATTCTACTGATTCTCATCCGGCCACGAGGTTCTCTTATTCCCCGGAAAGATATTTAATACTTAAAGGTTGTTCGAAATTTTTGAATAGATGATTCATTAATAATTGATTAATGTAATGTAGGTGGTCGGTAATTGCGAGTCAACTACCAGGGAGAACAGACAACGAAATTAAAAACTATTGGAACTCTCATCTCAGCCGCAAACTCCACAACTTCATCAGGAAGCCGTCCATCTCTCAAGATGTCGCGGCCGTAATCATGAACGCTCCTCCGGCGACGTTGCAGGCAAAACGCAGACTTGGGAGAACCAGCAGATCCGCCATGAAACCAAAAACCCACAAAATAAAACTTCGCAAAACGAAGAAAACGTCTGCTCCACCGGAGCCAAGCGTTAGAGTAGCGGTTAAAGTGGTGGCTGAAGAAGGAGCATTAACGATGGAGTCAAGTGGAGCCGCTGAGCTAGGACTATATGACTTGTACGGAGATTACTACGCTAATAGTCTCATGACCATTGATGGTGATAATGGAGTTTTATCGTTTGATGATGACATCATCGATCTTTTGTTGGACGAATCAGATCCAGGCGACGTGTACGCATCATGTGGTGGTGATGCGGAGTTGAATAATTCTATAGACTCTGAAGGGGCCAGAGGGTTCTCGGAGACTTCGAACAGTCTAGACTGTCTTCAATCCTCTCCGTCTTTGGAATCGTTTCTCAACTACGACCACCAAGTCAACGGTGCGTTGACGGATGAGTATATTGATTGGGGTTGTGTTTGGCAAGAAGGTAGTAATAACCTTGGCGACGAAAAAGAGAGTCCCGGCTCAGTAATGTCGTGGCTTTTGGACGCAGATGATGAGGCCACGATCGGGAAAAGTAATGGCGAGAACTTTGGAGAACCCTTAGATCACGACGAGGAAAACGCTTTGGTCGCTTGGCTTCTGTCTTGAAGATATTTGATCCGTTAAGTAGTCTTTTTGTATTTACAGTTTGGATCCATTCCACGTTGCATCGTATATCATCGACTTATGTGCGTGTATTCCTTCGCTTCGCTCTATGGTTTTTTTTTTAAAGTTTAGGATCTAAATATTAATCTGATGTAATAAACTTATGGTATTGCAAGGTTAAAATATATCATCGCTGTAATAAAGGAGAACTAAACTAATATAATCTGATATTTTTGTTTTCGACGTACTAGCTTCTTCATGTAATTTACTAAAGAGGTGCGAAATGTAGTTGCACATTTAGTTGGAGTGTATTGACATTAAATACACAAAGTTAGAAAAGAAAACAATTAGAAAACCTTTTGTTGGAAGCATAAAATCATATATACCTTTATCGGAAAGTAAAATCACGTCTATAGTTTCCTGAACTGGACATAAATATCAACTCATGATATTTACGTACATCCCATCGTCAAATAATTAGAGTAACGAGTTATCACAAAAAAAAAAAAAAAAAATGGAGTGGCGACAAGTCAACCATCGGTATATTTTGATTGCCGGCCAAATATTAATTCTCCAACGGTAACTAAAATTGGAAGCTGTAACTAGTAAAACCACGAACCCATGATCATCTCAGTTATTTTGAATCGAGTAAACATAGCTTTTCTACACCAACATAAAGCTGCATCACATCTTCGAATCATCATGTGCCATTCAAGTGATTGCTGCAACGTGACATGATGGAATCTTAATGATAAGTGTTCTGACATCTTTATACGAAACTACAAACAAGAAGATATTTCAAAGAGTATAACAGCTTTATCTATATATTTAGTGTCGGATCGAAAATAATGTACAATCGATCTTAAGAGTCTTGAACTTCACAATTTTGACACGAAAACAATTAATTTCAACCATTCTCTAACTAGTAGTTCGATGTCCACTAGCCCGCACGCATATGCATTAACGGCTATTTATAAACTCTAAAGTCTATAACATAAGGGACCTATATATATATATATTCATTTATTTGGGCAACGGCCTACGCATTTAATTTATGTTTGGAATATTAATTTACATATAAAATAAAAGACAACTTGCTATGCACACATAATAAAGGTTTATTTTTAAATTATTTTTTCTTAATTTATATTTTGAATATACGCGTACTTCCAAAAAGATGGGAGGAGAGAAAATATCGCTTTTGGAGAAGTCCGACTTGGTTGCAGGGTGTTTGGAATGGCCACGTGATGTCATGTACCTTTTCTTCCTGTCTATGTTTTTTTTTTCTTCTTCTAAGTATGTCTTGTCATGGTATTCAAAAAAAAAAAAAAAAGATACGGAAGGCCTTAAAGTGACTTCTATAGTTTAAAAAAAGTTCCTTATATGCAAGAAAGTTATTAGTATGCCTTCGAATGTGATTTCTCAACACACAAACTGAACCAATTGATTAAAAAAAACCTGAATTTATATGGTAAGGACAAAAATTCTTCGTTTTTGCTTTACCAAAAAATAGTAATCATTGTGTTATAAAGGTTGGTTAAGCAAACCCAACTCTTATTCTTTGAATACAATGCAGAGTCTTATTTTTACCATTGACTTCATGGATGGACCGGCTGATTTAGGTGATACTTGGTACACACACTAATCCACGAACTGAAAACAACCCAATTGTTGGGCTTGTTTACTTAACCCGTACCCCAGTTGAAAGCCCATTAATAAGCCTTGTTTATTTTTATCTGTCGGACTATGGCAAGTAAAAATGACGTCGTTAAGAATCGTCAATTCGATTGTGGTTAAGATTTAAAAGTTTGTAAAAGTAAGGGTGTATATCGAAAGTAGAGAAAATATAGGGTCTTTCTTTTGATTAATGGAAAGACTTTTTCCCCTTCTCTTGTCCGTGAAAGATGAGAAGAGGTAAACCATTCATAGTCCGACATGTAATCCAGCCACGTAACTAGGACAGTCGATCACCGTTCGTATTAGTAGGTGATTAAAGGGACGGTCCAGAACACGCCATGTCATAATTTATATTTTGTCCCGCGTGTCTTCTTCTTCTCTAAGAAAAGGGAAGAAATTAAGAGCAGAGCAGCTGGAAGAGGAAGGATCAAAGCTTCCAAGTGAGAAAAAAAGAAGGAAAAATGGCGAAATCTCAGATCTGGATCGGTTTAGGCTTAATGGCGTTGCTTGTGGTAGCAGCCATAGCTGAGGATGTGGTTGTTTTGACGGACGATAGCTTCGAGAAAGAAGTAGGTAAAGATAAAGGAGCTCTCGTCGAGTTTTACGCTCCCTGGTATGGATCAATCCCTGTTAAATAAATCCAATTGATATATCTGGAAATTTTTTGATTTCTGATTTGTGCATTGATTTCACTTTATAATCTAGATTTTGATATATATATATATATATGTTATTATATAGAGTTGAGTGAATACATACGAACGAGTATTGTGATAAGAAAATGAAGTTGTTGTTAATTTTTGGAATTGGTATAGGTGTGGTCACTGCAAGAAACTTGCCCCAGAGTATGAAAAGCTTGGGGCAAGCTTCAAGAAAGCTAAGTCAGTGTTGATTGCTAAGGTCAGTGTTTTTCTATTGTTTCTGTTTTCATTTCCAATGTTTGAGAGATGATAGATTGTTTACTGTTTTGAAGGTTGATTGTGATGAGCAAAAGAGTGTCTGTACTAAATATGGTGTTAGTGGGTATCCCACCATCCAATGGTTTCCTAAAGGATCTCTTGAACCTCAAAAGTAAGCTTTTACCGAGCTTCTTATTTTGAGGACAAACAAGTTTTTATTCATTAGATAGTGAATGCTTTTTTTTTTGCTCATGCATCTTCTTTTTAATAGGTATGAGGGTCCACGCAATGCTGAAGCATTGACTGAATTTGTGAACAAGGAAGGAGGTATTTTCGTTGTCCTTAGGGATTATACAAATTTGCTTTTTTGAGAAACTTGTTTAAGTTATCATTTGTTTAGGATACATGCTTGCCTTTTGTTTTCTCCTATTTCTTGTCTTCATAATTCCCAACTGTTCTTCGATAATTTTTTTTCAGGCACCAATGTAAAATTAGCTGCTATTCCACAAAACGTGCTTGTTTTGACACCTGACAACTTTGATGAGATTGTTCTCGATCAAAACAAAGATGTATTAGTCGAATTTTATGCACCATGGTAACCATTCTTCCTCTCTCTTTCTTCACTGTCATGGTTTAGCTTTCGTGATATTTTCTGATTTTTTTTTTAAGTTTCCAACTTCCAGGTGTGGCCACTGCAAATCACTAGCTCCTGTAAGCTCAAATATCTGTTTACTTTTAATATAGCAGTAGTCCTCTTCGCTTTGTTACTAATGCTTTTTCTTTACATCATCAGACATACGAAAAGGTAGCCACTGTGTTTAAGCAGGAAGAAGGTGTAGTCATCGCCAATTTGGATGCTGATGCACACAAAGCCCTCGGTGAGAAGTAAGTTGGACAATATTATTTTTGTTCAACTCATTTATGTTTCGTAAAACCAAAATATAAAGACAAGTACCTGTAATTCAGATATGGAGTAAGTGGATTCCCAACATTGAAATTCTTCCCAAAAGACAACAAAGCTGGACAAGATTATGATGGTGGCAGGGATTTAGATGACTTTGTAAGCTTCATCAACGAGAAATCTGGGACCAGCAGGGACAGTAAAGGGCAGCTTACTTCAAAGGTTGAGTAAAAACATGGCTTCTGCAGGATCACCAATCCCCTCTAAAATTGAAAGCTTTTGTTGATTCCTTGGCTCTTTCGTATAGGCTGGTATAGTTGAAAGCTTAGATGCGTTGGTAAAAGAGTTAGTTGCAGCTAGTGAAGATGAGAAGAAGGCAGTGTTGTCTCGCATTGAAGAGGAAGCAAGTAACCTAAAGGGTTCGACAGCAAGGTATGTAGTAGTAACAGTTCATCGAGTAAGAGCAGGTGTTGAAAGTTGTCTCTTTATTACCTGAGCTTTCATGATGTCTCTGTAGGTATGGAAAGCTTTACTTGAAACTGGCAACGAAGTACATAGAAAAAGGTTCAGACTATGCGAACAAAGAAACTGAGCGGCTTGGACGCGTCCTTAGCAAGTCGATAAGTCCAGTGAAAGCTGATGAACTCACTCTCAAGAGAAATATCCTTACCACGTTCGTTGCTTCTTCTTAAAGCCATATATAGAGCTTCAAGCGTGAAGAGAATAGGAGTCGGGAGACTTTATAACTGATACGATTTGTAGAATCGATGTTTTGAGATTTTATGTTTTGTCAGAGTTCCAGATCTCTGGTGTCAGTTCTGAAACACTTTTGGACTAAGTTTCTTTTATCTTTGTTAAACCAGCAACGATAATCATAAAGTTTATTTCCTACTTTATTTCCCTAGTTCAAAATTCCGTACAATGATTTTAAATTTCTTCACACAGCCGGAAAAGTGCGGCAGATGTGCATAGCCGGAAAATTCTTCAAACAGCCGGAAAACTGCGGCTCACCATATTCTCCATTTTAAACATATACACAGTTTATTTTGCCACTTGTTGATCATCGAACTAAGGTTATTTTAAAATTTGTAGCTGTATTATAAGCCACTTATAAAGGTTATTATTAGGGAAATAACAGCTTAGGATACCTCCAACATTGTCGGAAATCTACTGCCAGTGTCACATACTTCCGGATTCACTTATTTTTATTTTTTATCTTTATCTTTATATAGTAATACATCTATATATACATTTAATCTATTTACAAGGGTAATAACATAACCTATTTACAAGGGTAATAACAACAACAACGTAGGTTAAACCTGTGTATTAAGTTGTGTTCCAACAATTTAGTTTTAGTTTTTTTTTCCGGTTTTATACAAACAAATAATATATAACAACAATAAAACCTGGTTAGGATTCATACATGAGGCCTTTTTCGAATCACAAAATGGGCCAAAAGTGGATACTTCGGGATCACATAAATGACGTGAGAGGAGAATCTGGTGGTAGTTTGTAAGTCGTCACTCTTTCCATTTTTAAAACAAACGTACAAGAACAAGAAGAGGCGTGAAACATTCAGATTTTGTTGGTCTATTGTTTCTTTTTCAGAGTCTTTATTTAAAATTTAACGTAATCGTCGGATATAAATTTGAAAGAGGTCCATATAGACAAAACAAATCATTATTTTTAAGTTTTTAACCCAAAAATGTAGCTATCATGACTTTTTGTTTAAAACCTTGTTAGTTGTTACAGTCACGAGATGGGACGAAAAGGGATCCAACGGTCAGGATTTGTTCGGAAGTTGAGACTACTACAAAAAGACAACTCGCCCATTTATTGCAACAGCGGATCTGATTGCTGTCTTATGAATTAATTTCTCCTAAAATAACGAAATCTCTGTATTCTTCATAAATTTGAGCGTTGACTTTATTTTCCAGATATGATCATTTTACTGCTTTATTATTGTGAGATGAAAAATTCTCACGTAGCTTACAATATACTATAGTAAACCATGTTTTCCTACATGAACGATTAATTATTATTAATAAAATAATGAAATCGAATGCATATCGATCCGTGCTCTTTATAAACAAACCTTAAGTCTCCTTCTTTCTCACTAAAAGTCTCTCCACTGGTCACATTCTGCCTCTCTCTCACTAGATCTTTAGGCACAATACATATAAACATAGTGAGAGTGTGGTGGTATATGGAGATAAGGTATTGGCGGAGGTTGAGAGGATACCAAAGGTTAGATGGGTCGGCCAAGAAGGCGAAGTCGGGTAGGAGAAATGTGAAACGGGTCAAAATGGATCCGAATCGGAAGAGGCGGTTTTGGAGGATCAAGATAGTGCCGAGACTAAGGATCTTGAAAAAGGCCTCACCTAAGAAGTTTTTAACGTTGTTTCGAGATGCTTACGTCAACATGATGCTGCGCCTTGGGAATTCTTGCGTCATCAGCCCGTCGTACGGGTACGGGTACGGGTCGGGTTTGGCGTCGAAAGAGTATGACGAGAAGAAGCTGGTTGAGATTTACAAATCAATATTGATGGCGCAGGGGAATCTCGTGCACCGCGACGTATCTAAACTTTCCTCTAATTCAGTTGTCCTCTCAACCCTTAGATAATTTTTGTTATCTATTTACGAGTGAACAAAAAAGCTTTAAACAAATTATCCATGTTAAAGTTGTGATTGTGGTCTGTCTTAAGCTGCTGCTCTTAAAATATTAAATTAATAAAGAGATAGTGGATCCATCTTTATATATATATATATATATAATGATTTCAGGAAAAAAATAATAATAATCAAGATTTGCATTTACGTCGTATCCTCTAACCACCTAAAATATAAATTCTTAGTTCACCGGGACGTGTTGCATTGAGATTATATAAATATGATTTTCAAATAATTCAAATAATACGTTATATCGTTTACTCTTTATTTGCTGGACCAATTACGCTTTGAATTCGTAGTAAATGAGACGGAGAATAAAGTTCTGGGCTTATCGAACTATTTACAATCATGGATTCATATGTAATTAAATAGAAATAAAGGGAAAATAGTAGAAAGATGGTTAAATGATACTTTAGCGTCGAAGTGGGTAATTTTTAGCTTAAAATAAAAATAGATGACGAAATCTTGTTTTCTTGGTGGTAGAGGCAAGAGGATTCCACATCTGCAGTTGGATTCCACGTTGTCATGTTCTGTATTATCATCATTTGTAATAGTATGCTATCTTTCATCAAAAGAGGCCAGGCTTGTAACATGCTCACGTATGGTCCATTGAGCTAAGCCCGGCTCACACACCCAAAAGAAAATTAATATTGCATTTTGTGTATTTTATCAATCATTCAAGAACTAATAATCATTGATTTTTAGTTTGCACGAGTTAATAATATACTGCTGACATATTTTAAAGATTTAATTAAGTGTTTTAAGATTCAGAAACTTGTTAATAAAGAAGAATATATTAATGATGGAGTCGCAAATAAAATTGTGGGCATGCAGATGGGAGCAGAGTTTGGTTGGTCTGATTCGTCTGGTTGAGAAAGAAAGTATAAATATTGTTTTTAGTAAACGAAATATTTTTCAAAAAATAATAAGAGCCAAGTAAAAACGTATTTAAAATTAAAGAACAAGGAGAGAAATGGTTATTCGGACTGAAATTTCTCCCTCTCTCTATTTTTTTTCTGGTTGAAAAATAAAAAAAAGTCAAACAGAACACGGGTTTGGTCTTTGAAGTTGTTCGTCTTCATCTCCAGTTTTATTAAATCGGTAAGCTGCGTTGACTGAAATTGAGAGGGAGAAATAAGATTGAGAACCGGACTTGGGATCTTTGTCGGCAATGCGACGGTGGTTGGCCGAGAAATCCCTCTACAGAGAGGATACAACAACCTTTTTGTCATTCTCTTCTTCAGCGACGCGTTTCCACAAGGCTCTTCTTCTCCGTTCAGATGTCCGATAATTCCAGAAATGTCCTCTGTAATGCAGCCGCCGGTGCCACCGCCGGTAATGCTATCATCTGCTTCTTTTATCTTAATTTTGTCGGCTGATTTAATTTTCGATTTTTCTTTTTAGGAGTTTTCGCTGCTACGTTTGTGTGTCCTCTTGATGTTATAAAAACGAGGTTTCAGGTTCATGGGCTGCCAACGCTCGGTGATGCAAACATCAAAGGTTTCTCCTTTTTTTCTTTTTTTCTTTTTTTCTTTCTTTCTATTTAGTATTTACAAATTGCTTATCATCTCCTCAGGTAGTTTAATTGTTGGCAGCCTTGAGCAGATCTTCAAGAAAGAAGGGATGCGTGGCTTATACCGTGGTCTTTCCCCTACTGTTATGGCTCTTCTCTCCAATTGGGCGGTTTGTTTTACTTCTTCTTCTTCGACCTTGCTTGTCTTTCCACATCTATTTCTT
This sequence comes from Nasturtium officinale, assembly GCA_963854855.1. NCBI lineage: Eukaryota > Viridiplantae > Streptophyta > Magnoliopsida > Brassicales > Brassicaceae > Nasturtium > Nasturtium officinale. The sequence continues at coordinate 11,116,299 of OY978511.1, forward strand.
GTATCTGGACTTATTGGATTCTGTTGCAGGTTTATTTTACAATGTATGATCAGCTCAAGAGCCTCTTGTGTTCAAATGGTTTGTCCTTGAGCTTCTTAATTGCCTGTTTCTGCGTCCGTTTAATTTATCTACTTCTTCTTTATTTCTTTAGTTGAGGATCACAAACTCACCGTTGGTGCTAACGTATTGGCTGCTTCTGGTGCTGGAGCAGCTACTACTATAGCTACTAATCCTCTTTGGGTTGTCAAGACTAGACTTCAGGTCCGTTTTTTTATTCCCCCAACTTGATATGATATGAGCAATCATGGAAACCAAGAAAAAATGTTAATTAGCTAGCTATGTTGGTATTATAGAACTTGTGCCGAGCATGGCCATTTAGTCCTGAAGAATAAGAACCTCCTCACCAAACACAGATGTAGATTTGTCTCAAAATAAGAATCTAATTCCAACAGCTTGTTGATTATTTTTCAGACACAAGGAATGAGAGTGGGTATAGTGCCATACAAAAGTACACTGTCAGCTTTAAGGAGGATAGCTCACGAGGAGGGAATCCGAGGATTGTATAGGTTATTCCATCTAGCCAACGCTCTTAGTACTGTTAACCAATGAAATGTCTTTATTAAATAAATGTTTTCCCCTCTTATTGGTACCAAACAGTGGTCTTGTGCCTGCACTAGCTGGTATCAGTCATGTTGCCATTCAGTTTCCTACGTATGAGATGATCAAAACCTACTTGGCGAAGAAAGGTAAGTTGATCAGTAAATCTTGTGAATTGGATGAAGTAACAAAATAAAAAGGTGGAATATTTAAGGAGATACATTTTTATGAATCCCAACAGGTGATAAATCAGTCGATAATTTCAATGCTCGTGATGTAGCAGTAGCCTCTTCGATTGCAAAGATATTTGCATCCACATTAACCTACCCGCACGAGGTAGAAACCGCTACTCCCATGGTTCTCAGTTTAGGTAAAGGGTATATATAATAACCTGTTTGATCTCACGGCGTGCAGGTTGTGCGAGCTAGGCTTCAAGAGCAAGGACACCACAGTGAGAAACGTTACTCAGGGGTAAGAGATTGCATCAAGAAAGTGTTTGAGACAGATGGGTTTGCCGGTTTTTACAGAGGCTGTGCCACTAATCTCCTGAGAACAACCCCTGCAGCAGTTATCACGTTCACCAGCTTCGAAATGGTGCATCGTTTCCTTGTCAGTCATATACCTTCTGAGCAAAGCTCTATACTTTAATATATTTTTTTTTGATTAAAGACGTGTTAAGTCAGTTAAAGGACGTCATTTTACACGGTTAAACTTTTGATTTGGGAGATAAATCAAAATAGAAGTTGGTATATGGACAAAACCCAGTCTTAAATCTTTAATTGGAGAAATCAGAATCTGTGTGTGTCTCTTACGAATGGACTCTGGTAGAAGATACTTGAGAGACCCACAAAACTGACTCTCTCTTTTTGTTCCTTTTTTTATGAACTTCATGTTACTAAAGGAAAAGACCATTCGACTAGATGATGGACTCTGTGATAACTTGAAGGTTTATTATAAACAAAATATTGGTTCTGATTGTTAACATGTATTATTAAATTTGAGTTACAGTATTTATTATTATTTGATGTAAGTGTCAGTAAAAATTATGTAGTATCAAACTTAAGTTGTAGTAGATTTACGTGGTTAAGAAAAAAAAAAGAGTCAAAATCATAATATCACTCTACCACATTCTAAATGATATCCATTTTACAAATAATATACCTCAAAATTATAAATCAAAGATACTACATTCATAACTCAAACTTAACTTCAAAATTCCTAAAACTTTATGATTGATGACATTTTTGGGTTATACTTGATTTATGGATATACATTAACTTAAATCAAATGTACATCAAATTAACAATGAGAGCCATTATCTTGGTTTTAGCGTGTTATGATAACAATCTTTGGAGTTTGGCCCTTATCATTATGGATATAACTCTGTTTTTCGGTTATAGCTACTGCATAATTACTAATTAGTAAGTAATTACATGAACTTTGGACCCATAACATTATATTTTATTTATTTAAAATTCAACTAAATTAAATGAAAAGGAAAAAGCCAATGAAATCGAATAATTATGGGTTGTTGTTGTTATATTAAATTACTTTTATTGATTTGTTATACATACTGTGATATATAATCAGAATCTCTTACTTACGGTTTCAGCCACTATCAAGGCATTTCTCTCGCTCTCTCTTCTGCAACTTGGTCATCTCTCTACTCTTTATCTTCGTCTTCCAAACCAATCCATGGCGATTTACGTTGCGTCGCGGCGGCTCTCCGTCGGAACAACTGCGACGGCGCTGCGTTATGCCACCACGCTGAGATCTTATTCGACGTCGTTTAGGGAGGAGAGGGATACCTTCGGGCCGATCCAAGTTCCTTCCGATAAGTTGGGGATCTGATCTCGAGTTTTAGTTTTTTTTTTGTTTTTTATTCTTAAATTGAGTGTTGTTTGTTGAATGTCAGACTGTGGGGAGCCCAGACGCAGAGATCGCTACAGAACTTTGAAATCGGTGGTGAGCGGGAGCGAATGCCTGAGCCAATAGTCCGCGCTTTTGGCGTCTTGAAGAAATGCGCTGCCAAGGTTACACTCTTAATCTCTAAGGTTTTGCTTTTCTAGATTTTGGTTATTGATGTAACTATGAATTTAGGTTAACATGGAATATGGTCTTGATCCAACCATTGGGAAAGCCATTATGGAAGCTGCTCAGGAAGTTGCTGAGGGAAAGCTCAATCATCATTTCCCTCTTGTTGTTTGGCAAACTGGTAGTGGCACTCAGAGTAATATGAATGCGAATGAGGTCATTTCTCTCTCTCTCTTGTGGTTTTATGTTTTCACTAAAGAGCCCTTTTGGTGTTTATCTTCTTTTTTTTTTGGTTGCTCTTCTCAGGTCATTGCTAATCGAGCAGCTGAGATTCTTGGTCGCAAACGTGGTGAAAAGTTTGTGCACCCCAATGACCATGTTAATAGATCTCAATCTTCTAACGACACTTTTCCCACCGTAAGCTTTGATTTTGCATCTGTCTTTTAATTGCTTTTGCCCTTTATCAACCTACTTCCTTTTTTCTAGGTCATGCACATTGCAGCTGCTACCGAGATTAATTCCAGGCTGATCCCTAGCTTACAAACTTTGCATACCACTTTGGACTCTAAGGTCTGACCTTTTTCCCCTCTTTCTTAGGTGCCACACTTAATCTAGTCGCTACATTGCAAACCAGTACTCTTCTATTATGAAACTTGCTCTGACCTAAATAGTATCATGAATCACTCCTGACCTCAGTTCAGTGTGATATACTATATCTATCTGAGAGTGGCTTTGTAGATGTTGTACTGTTGCGTTTAAGGAACATCTTTTGGCCTTGACACTTTGTTATTTTATCCTGCTTTTATACACCTTTTCATAGTCCTGTTGCATTTGCACTCAGGCTTCATTGTCTATCTGCTCTGCATTCTAACTTTTTTCAAACTTACCTTGTTTGTGAATAGTCCTTCGAATTCCAAGATATTGTAAAAATTGGAAGAACTCACACTCAAGATGCTACACCTTTGACGCTAGGACAAGAATTTGGTGGTTATGCTACCCAAGTAAGTGGTTTGTTCTCAAAATCGTGTTTGTCTAACAAGAGTGAAAATCACATATAATCTGAAACTCACCTGCAGGTTAAGTATGGACTTAATAGAGTCACCTGCACCCTACCCCGCCTCTATCAGGTTTGTGAAATGATATCTTTGGAGGATCTGATTTCCTCTACCTCCACAAATTTGACTGAGTCTAACTGTTTGGGCAGCTTGCACAAGGTGGAACTGCTGTTGGGACAGGATTAAACACTAAGAAAGGGTATATCTCATTTCCAATTTTATCTCCATCCCAAGTTCTATCCCTCTTAAATTTGATGTTTTACCTGTGGGCAATATATCCAGTGGTTAGTAACATTAGCAATATCTGTACAGGTTTGATGTAAAGATAGCTGCTGCAGTAGCTGAAGAAACAAACTTGCCATTTATCACTGCAGAAAACAAGTTTGAAGCTCTGGTTAGCCTTTACACTACCTCTATTTATTGACACCCAAACCCATTCCCAGCCCTGCCTCTGGGTGCTAACCAGACAAGATGTTTTTGAACGGTGAAATCAGTTGCTGAATTATTCTGCTTTTTTCCAGGCCGCACATGATGCTTTTGTTGAAACCAGTGGGTCACTTAACACAATCGCCACATCGCTGATGAAGATCGGCAATGATATACGTTTTCTTGGAAGGTATGTATCTAACCTTAGGTTTTTTGTTTCTTTCTTCAAAATCAAATATATTCTTAAGGTTTAGCATGTCTTTTTATATAGTGGCCCAAGATGTGGTCTTGGTGAACTTGTTCTACCTGAAAATGAGCCAGGAAGCAGTATTATGCCTGTATGAATGCAATTTTCCTTTGATCTTATGCCCTTTTCCTCTGCCCATACTTTCTTCATTTCATTAGTTTTGATTCAAATGATTTTTTTCTCTTTCTCAGGGGAAGGTAAATCCTACACAGTGTGAGGCCTTGACTATGGTTTGTGCTCAGGTAAGTTACATTTATCAATATATATATTCTTACTGACATGTGAATCTAATTGCTAAGGTAGTGTTGATCCTGACTCTTTGGGTTGCATCCAACGCAATTGCAGGTTATGGGAAACCATGTTGCCGTGACAATTGGTGGGTCAAATGGTCATTTCGAATTGAACGTATTCAAGCCGGTGATCGCAAGCGCTCTTTTGCATGTACATTAATCTTTAGCATTGTGCTTATGTTTCTTTAATTTTACATAACATATACCAATCTTAACCATTTGATCTTGCCTCTTGACAGTCCATCAGATTAATAGCAGATGCTTCAGCTTCATTTGAGAAAAACTGTGTGAGGGGAATTGAGGCCAACAGAGAAAGGATCGCAAAGCTATTGCACGAGGTAGGCTTATTCTTATTTGTTGGTCTGAAAATTGTCCATGGAGTGAAAATGATTTGTAGTAATTGATTATTTGCTTTCTGTGTAGTCTCTTATGCTTGTGACATCATTGAATCCGGTAAGTTTCCAAATATTGAACTCGGCTTTTACGTCATCCATTTTCCCATTAGGAGTACAATGAATTTACCTGGATGCTAATTGTTTGAATCCGTTATCTTGTTTACCAGAAAATCGGGTATGACAATGCTGCAGCAGTTGCCAAGAAAGCTCACAAAGAAGGATCTACATTGAAGGTAAATATAACAAACCCTCTTATGCTTTGTCACGAATTAATTATAATTGGTATGTTAGAAGAGAAAACAGATTCTTTGGCCGTATCAGTTTGTTAGCAATATTGCATATATACACGCTGCTCTCTTTTGGAATTTAAACTTTCTTCAATGCAGATCATAAATGAATCTAAACAGACAGGTTCTTTGTCCTGTGTCAGTTTCTTAAATCTTTAAAAAATATTTGTATAGGACGCGGCTCTGAAGTTAGGTGTGTTGACTGCAGAAGAGTTTGATACTCTTGTTGTCCCTGAGAAGATGATCGGTCCCTCCGATTGATAACTATTTTTGAAGCCAAAGCTTCAGTTACCATTATTATTCTTCTAATGCTTTCTTTACTTGATTTATTTAGGTTTTGTAATAAATGAGCAAATCCTGAAACTATAATTTAAAAATTTCGCCTTGGGTTCTTCAGGGTTCCCGTTCTCTATGTATCAATTATTTTCAAGTTGAACAAGAGTAACTCATCGAAGAAAATATGGGTCTTAAGCCTTTGATGAGAAAACCAAGGCGACTCTGTTTAACGCTAATTTTTCTCTCTTTGGGCCAATTAAAGTTGGCTTTACGGAAGAGACAGACATTGTAGTGCACCAATATTTGTTTTTGTTTTTTTTTGTTCTGTCCGAACTTGGTAATCAAGGACTCAAGCTATGTATGTGTGTTTAACTTGTCTCGAGTTTGGCTCATTATTAAATAAAGCTACCTTAACCCATCACCAAAAGTAGTAAACCACACTCGTTCCTTGCACTAAGGTAGAAAATTCATAATGCTATCGATAGCTAAGCACGGTCATTTAGTCAACCTAGATCCGGTTTAATCTCGGTTTGCAAGCGGTTATGAATTGGGTTTCTATTTGCGCCAGGTTGAAGAGGATCCAAAGAGGAGAATAAGTTGAGCTGGTCAATATTTTCGCGCGTGGATAACGAAGGGCCCAGATCAGCCCAAGTCTGTTTACAGATCAATTTATAAATTTCTTTTTTTCCCCCTTGACAATTGACAACATATAGAGCCACGAAAGATAAATCATTAAAAATTAGAAAACGAGGACAATGTTCCATTGTATCTGTCTCTCACTTTTCCGTTTTTGTTGGATTTGATTCCACTGTTTTTTTTTTTGTACGTCATATTTTCGGTCTCAATCAATGGTTGGTTCAATGCATCTACCCTTCTCAGTCTTATTATATAGTATTTCTTAGTCTTTTTTCTTAAAATTACGAGTTTTATAGCTCATCATCCTAGACTCAAACCATTTTATATCCCATCCGGTTAATCATCTTGGACCAATTTTTGGTTTAAGTCGTTGTGTAATTTTGTTTCGTAATTGCTTACCAATAAATTTAATTTTTACAAATCTCATTATATATAGTTCTTTTCTGTTAAAAAATCTCGTGGCATATGTTTAATATTATTATATACATGTAATATTTAAATTAATTTTATTGAAATCAGGCGCATTATTGGGTTTAAAATACTGTAAGTAGAAATTTAGAAACATTGCATTTAACATTGAAATCCATGAAGTAAAATCGTCAACTAATATACATAAGGATTTTGAAAAATCCGAGACCTAATTAAGATAATAATATTCAAGGTACTACGATTTGAGTCTTGAGATGGTGTTACGGCCTATGGGACCTTCGAAGAGTGGGAGACCATAAATTTTATCCAATTATTTACTGACATGTCAGCAATGATTCTCACGTGTAGACTGAGCTATAGTCCATGTCATCTTCCCCACGTGCTAACCACTCTCTCTCCGTGACGCTTTTTTCTCCATGAAAGCTTCCTTAAGCTTGAGATCTCTCTGAGAAAACTTTCCACTTGTTCGAAGCTACGGTCCATCGTTTTGCGACCTTTCGAAGGTTTGTGACATGTTCGTCTTCCTTCTCCTTAAATTTGATCTTTCTCGCTTTCCGCATTATTATCTTCGAATCTGAACATGTTCTGTAAATTTGGCTCTTAAGCTGAAACGTTAATGGAGGATTGATTTTACTGTTTTATCATTTCATATGATCGGGCTCGGCTTTTATTATCGTTGCATCAATGAACGAGATCATTTTGTAGATTTCAATTCTGGATTGATTTAGTATGATTCCGTGGTAGCTGCATCGATTTATTCTCTGACGTGTATAAATTTATCTGATTTCTCAAAGTTCATCACTTTTCTGTGACTCTTAGTCCAAATCTTGAGATATTTTGTTGACCAGGTCAACAGAGGTCCGAGCGAGCTCCGATAATGGAGTCATGCGATTGTTTTGAGACACATGTGAATCAAGATGATCTCTTAGTCAAGTACCAATACATATCGGATGCGCTGATTGCTCTTGCATACTTCTCAATCCCACTCGAGCTTATATATTTCGTGCAGAAGTCTGCCTTCTTCCCTTATAAATGGGTGCTTATGCAGTTTGGAGCCTTCATCATTCTCTGCGGAGCCACCCATTTCATTAACCTCTGGATGTTTTTCATGCACTCCAAAGCCGTCGCCGTCGTGATGACTATTGCCAAAGTCTCATGCGCAGTCGTTTCCTGTGCAACTGCGTTGATGTTGGTTCACATTATCCCTGATCTTTTGAGTGTCAAAAACCGTGAATTGTTTCTGAAGAAGAAAGCCGATGAGCTTGACAGAGAAATGGGTCTTATTCTAACTCAAGAAGAGACTGGAAGGCATGTGCGGATGCTTACTCATGAAATCAGAAGCACTCTTGATAGACACACTATTCTAAGAACCACTCTCGTTGAGCTTGGTAAAACTCTTTGCCTTGAGGAATGCGCCTTGTGGATGCCTTCTCAAAGTGGTCTATACTTGCAACTTTCTCATACTCTGAACCACAAAATACAAGTCGGAAGCAGTGTGCCCATAAACTTGCCTATTATTAATGAACTCTTTAATAGCGCTCAAGCAATGCATATACCTCATACCTGTCCTTTGGCTAAGATTGGGCCTCCGGTTGGAAGATATGCCCCTCCTGAGGTTGTTTCTGTCCGTGTACCTCTTTTACATCTCTCAAACTTCCAAGGCAGTGACTGGTCTGATCTCTCTGGCAAAGGTTACGCTATCATGGTTCTAATTCTCCCCACTGATGGGGCAAGAAAATGGAGAGACCATGAGTTGGAGCTCGTCGAAGTTGTGGCCGATCAGGTCCATCTCTTCACTTGCATATGTTATCGGTTTGTTGCATTTTTCAGCCTTTGATTTTTGTAAGTTTTCACTTCATCCAGGTGGCTGTGGCTCTCTCACACGCTGCAATTCTAGAGGAATCAATGCACGCTCGTGACCAGCTTCTGGAGCAGAATTTTGCTTTAGATAAAGCCCGTCAAGAGGCAGAGATGGCAGTACATGCCAGAAATGATTTCCTAGCTGTCATGAACCATGAGATGAGGACACCGATGCATGCCATCATCTCTCTCTCTTCTCTCCTCCTTGAGACTGAGCTATCTCCAGAGCAGAGAGTTATGATCGAGACAATACTTAAAAGCAGCAATCTTGTGGCTACACTTATCAGCGACGTTCTAGATCTTTCGAGATTGGAAGATGGGAGCTTACTCTTGGAATATGAACCATTCAGTCTCCAAACGATCTTTGAAGAGGTAACAATATCCCCCAAAACAAGTTTTTCATCTTACATAAAATAACTGGAGCACTCTGAATTTGCAGGTCATCTCTCTGATAAAGCCAATTGCATCGGTGAAGAAACTATCAACGAATCTGATTCTATCTGCAGACTTACCAGTTTATGCTATAGGTGATGAGAAACGTTTGATGCAAACTATTCTCAACATCATGGGCAATGCTGTGAAATTCACCAAGGAAGGCTATGTCTCCATAATAGCATCTATCATGAACCCTGAGTCCTTACGAGAACTACCATCTCCAGAATTCTACCCAGTTCCCAGTGACACTCACTTCTACCTATGCGTGCAGGTAAAGTCCCAGTCTACATATGTATATTTGAACAAAAGAAAGTTAAGCTTAGACTGTATTCTAAACGTTATAATGTTGGTGTAGGTGAAAGACACAGGTACTGGAATTCACTCGCAAGACATTCCTTTTCTTTTCACCAAATTTGTACAGCCTCGGACTGGAACTCAAAGGAACCATTCTGGTGCAGGACTCGGTCTAGCTCTTTGCAAACGGTAACGATCAAAAAGCATATATAACTTATTAAGTATATGGATGGTGTCACAAATAGCTAAAGGGTAAGATTTTGTTGATGGGCGGATGTGGTTAGGTTTGTTGGGCTGATGGGAGGATACATGTGGATAGAAAGCGAAGGCCTAGAAAAAGGCTGCACGGCTTCGTTCATCATCAGGCTTGGTATCTGCAAAGGTCCGAGCAGTAGCAGCGGTTCAGTGGCGCTACGTCTTGCAGCCAAATCACAAACCAGACCATGGAACTGGTGATACATCAGAGTGGAAACAAATGTTGTGACAAATATATATATTGAAGAGAGAATTTTCTTAACTACAGCAGCAAGAAGTGGGGTTACATACATATGACCGGGTGGTCTGATCTAACTTACTGGGTTTTGTTGGATATAATCTGTAAATAAAATACTATATACCGGCATGGTATCTCCATCTTTTCATCAACTATTATTAAACATTATTTCAGATATAAATCTTCGTGAAAATACAGTAGTAACAAACAAGACGATAAAAAAAAAAATCTCAACGAGAACCAATTACTCTATGTTATTTGAGAAGCCAAAACTTCGATGATGACATTGACACCAATATCATTACAAAGCCTGCATGTTTAATTTTGCTTGGTTATATAAAGTTATTGGGCTTTTACAGGTCGTTCTTCTCTGGGCCCATTAAAATTTAGCATTGGGCCTATGTTGAACGGGGCGAGTGACGTCTGCATAAAGGTGCCAACTTTACAAACATTTGATTGCTTTACAATATTATTATCATCAGAACACAAAGGCGTACCATTGTATAAAAACTATGTGCGGCCACAAGACGCTGTGTCCCATATTTTTATGTTAAATATAATAATTCAAAGTTACATTGTACAAAAGGTAGTTGAAAGTCAAAATAATCATTTATATATATATATATATATATTTATTAACTTTTGGTAAACAGCTTTAGTGTTGGAAGCAAAAATGCATAGATCGGAACTAGTACATGTAAAAAAAAATAAAAAAATGTAATAGTAAAACATAAGCAAACGTTAGTAAAGAGGTGTCTAATCTAATTTTTGCAAAGCTTATTTATAAAGACGCAAAAATTGGTGATACTTGGTTTGAGAACTGAATTTATTTATAAAAACAATTCGAAGGTTTGAAACTCAGAATTACAGAAGGAAAGAAATAAATAAGAGTTGGATAATTAAATAAAAAAAAGAGAAGAGTAAGGTATAAATGAATGAAAAAAAGTGCATAGATGATTTTAGCTCAGGTCTTGAAAGGTCCATAGATTTCCAATATAAGCTCTTCCGACAATTTCTCAACTTGGTTTTTTTCAGAAATCATCTCATTTCGATTCACTGAATTAGAAACATGACGTTTCTCTACTTGAGTTTTTGGTGGGTCGTTGGGGAAATTCACTTTGGCTCGAGCAGCTTCTTCGGCGGTTTTGAATGTGCCAAGCCACACACGAACACCTTTCCTCGGGTCACGAATCTCCGCTGCCCATTTCCCCCCATGGCCTTTGCCTTATCCCTCCTCCGAATCAGATCAAACGGTTATTTATTATATTTAACAAAAATCTAGAAACCAAACCAAACTGTACCTGACACAGTTTTACGCTTCTTGCTGCAGACTGAGCCATTATCCCCCACTTGCCTTGGCTCTGACTCAACTCAAACTCAAACCAAGTTTTCCACAAGATGAAATCAGATATGATAGCGCCGCCACACATATTTTTTTCCTTGGAAATCAATTGCAAACTTAAGCCTTTCTAAAGGTTTTTACGGGAACAAGAAGACTTTTTTTTTTTTTTTTTTTTATGAGTCTTAAGAAATGGACTCCGGTTCGGTTTTATATAGAGACAAGTCAGAGTTGCTCTAGTTTTTGCTTGACTGCCAAGTTCTTCTAGAACTTACTACTCTTTATACTTATCACCTAACTCTTTTTTTAGAGCTGAGGATCACTATCTTCTAAGCTACTACTGTTCGTGTCAGATTGTAGTGACTCTCTTGTGCATGAGCAGTTTGCAAGGTTACCTCTGAAAATGGAGGCACCAGAGAAGGTTCTCAGCCAATCTCATGGACAGGCATGTTGGTTGTGGATTTTCTACATGAAAATGGTATCAACAGTATCTATCCAGTATTTACTTTGCATATGCACCATTTTCCTCCTTGGTAGAGTGACACTGGAGAGTATACTTAAACTTACATGTGCATGGTTATCCAGCTGAAAAATATTTACTAATATGGACATAACGTTTATTGAGTGCCAGATTTTGTGAGTGACGGAGCCATAGAAGATACCTGGTGTGTTTCTTCGTGAACATTACAAAACAGAGGATGTTCTACAGTCTGCCGGTGCCTCGGTTGCTGTTTGTGGTATGTTGTATGGAAACAAGCAGCCATGGTCATCCAAGTTTGTTTTACAAAACGGATTCCAGTTGATTGTATAGTGGTTTGCATGTTTGAAATTAATTGATCTGTATTTGTGATTATACAGATGGCATGTGATTCGGAAGCCAAAACTCTGGCAAGTGGAGCAATGCAGATGAATCTGAAAGAGCAGAGGTTATGAGGCGTCAAGAGTGGCAGATATATCAGTGATGGCCACAGAGTACAGCCCCGTGCGGAAATGGCTAAGCTACAAGGCATCTCCAGATGTGTTTGCGGGAATGGAGGAAGAGACGGATGAGGAGGAGAGTGAAATATCTGAAGATGATGAAATACAATACTGGTGACACTTGCTACATTTACCTTTTGTTCATTCTCTTACATCTTAGGACTGGTATGATGGTTCATCATGTCAAGGGAAAAAAATAAAATAAAAAGCCTAATTGTTCTCCTTACTTCTAAATAAGAAATTGACTGTTAATTCTCTATCTAACAATGATCACAGTGAATTCTATCCTTGGTTTGAACGAGGTAGACCAAATTAAGAGGAGGGTGGCTTCTCTGTTTTCCCGGAAGACAAGGTAAGATATGGAAGCTAAGCAAGATGGCAATCTTTGGACAGCTTTTGTTTTGTTTCGGTTAAGTTGGCGAAATCAAATCGAATCACTAACTCGCTGGTCCAATATGGGCCTACTCTATGAAATTTTGGTTATAAATCTTTGCTTTAGTGGGCTACTATATTGATGTACCATTTTTATGAGCTTGTACCATATGGGCCATACCTTATTATATTTTTTTGGAATATCGTTTGAATTTGCAAGGTCTAGTAGAAAAAGAAAAAGAATAGCGCGTAAAGTCTAATCCGCATAGAACACGTGCCACCAAAATCATTAGCTGAAAATAAATCCTACGCTCATGAAAAGCGCGTAGCGCGCGTTTCGCTAATTCCGCTGGGTATATAGTCCACAAAATTTAGACGATTTTAGAAAATTCAGGAAAATGAGCTAAACGAGGCGCGTTTTACAAATTTGCCAACGTTGACAATACATCAAAGTGCAACGTCGCCTTTCCACTGGGCCGAGCTTAATTCTTATTACCTTTTTTAATCTGATTTTTTATTTATATCTATATTAAAATCTCTATAAATTAATAATATTAAAATTTGATATTTTATTAATTTATAGTAATATTACTTTATTTATAAATTAATTTATAAAAGTTTATTTTAAATTTTTATAATATAAATTCTAGTATAAAATTAGATAATTTGATATTACTTACTTCAAAATTATATTAATTTTTTATTGAAATTATTTTATTTAATTTCGAAAGTTTGATATTTACAAGCAAAATAAAATAAATTAAACATGAAAAACAAACAACGAAATCAATTATGCAAATGATATACCTAAATTTAAATTTATTATTAGTAGTCTCATATATTAATTTTAAAATTTTATTAAATGATTAAAATATAAATATTAAATATTCATAATGTAAAAATATATTAATCTCATACACTAAATTTTAAAATTTATTAAAAAGATTAAAATATATATCATATATTCATAAGGTGAAATTATATTGGATATTTAAAATATATAAACTTATAAATCATACTAAAATACAGTTATTTAAAAATAAAATATAAAATTATTTGATACACTCAAATTAAAAATGAGATTTAAGAACATTTCATTTGTAAAAGGAATACTAAAATAGTACATTAATATATTATCTTTAAATATATATATATATATATATATATATGTATATATTATATGATTACTAATTGATGATATTAATGTGATCATATATTCTGAAAAATTGAATTAAAAGTTTGGAACTTATGGGAAAACGTATTGAAATATATCGAGTCTATTGTCAAGCCGTGATGGTGATGCACTTCTTCTTCTACTTTCTTTTTTTTGTCACCGTAATATAATGGACTACTTAGGCTTAAACAACGAAATAGATAAGTAGAATACATTACAGTAAGAAAACTAAGAGACAAAAAAATATAATTGGTTTGTGTAATATTAATATAAATGTGAGATATATATTATTATTATATTATTTTATATATGTGAGGGTGGAGAAGTATATATATGTGTGGTGATGAAAGGAGTGTGAATCGTTCTCGACAAATTATCCAAGATCTGAGATCCAATCCGAGATCCGTTACGATCTGATCCAAAAAAATTGGATATTTGAGAAGGCCGGATCCAGATCCGGATATTTTATTTTGAGATCCCGGATATTCGGATCCATGTTTATGTATAAATTTTATTTTTTTAAAAAATATATATATATTATTTAATATATAAAAATATTTAAAATATAATAAAAATAAATTTTATATGAAAATTTTGGATATTTTAAAAATTTTATAAAGTAAAAATGTTTTAAAATATTTTTAAAAATTTATTTTGATGTTATTTTTTATTTATTGTTTATTTTTAATAATTTTATATTATTATTTGATGAATTTTATTTATTTTTTACGTATTCGGATCTGGATATCCACATATATTGACAAATCCGAATCGGATTCATAATTGTTTAGATTCGACGGATGTATATCTCGGATATCCTGAAAATCTCATATATTCGGAGTTTGACTATCCTTACCTGTTATACCTCAAATACAATATTGTATTTAAGTTAATTTTAGTGAATGATCACAAGTATATATATATACTTTCAAAAAAAAAAGAGTACATATATATATATAGAATATTAAGTGGGCCAACATAAGTAGGCAAGATAACATTTGACAATAAATAGATAAGTATATATTTTATAATAATATATATTTATTTGATTGATAATGGTAAAAGAAGAGGCTCACTTTGAGTTAGCCTTGCGAATGGTTCCTCGGTGAAAGACCTCCTTCTTAATAAAGCCAAGTCGTGTGTCACCCTTCCACCAACAGGAGGGGTAACAGTGGCGGCGGTCTATGCCTGGATCTTCTGACGGGTCTTTGGAAACAAGGAGTTTTCGGAATTAGAAGTTGTCACCAAAGCAACGCTGGATGCTAAAACTTGGCCAAGAATCTTGTCCTCAGACGGCTACACCCAAGATCTCACAGAGGTGATGTATCTTGTGGTATGGGCTTGATTGTAACAGAGACTCGCAACTTCCATCTTCTCCGAGGCTCCTCTGTTAAACACTTGGTCGGGTCTGTTCTTACAACGGAAGCTCTCGATGTGAAAGAAGCGCTGATTGCAGTCTCACGACTACAACTCAGGGACAAATTGAGTGGCATTCTCGCCGATATCAGGGAGTTATGTCTTCAATTCGACTCTATCAAGTTCTTCTTCTGTTAATGTCGCTGCTGACTCGCTAGCTAAAGAAGCTCTGCCGATCTGCTGTTGTAGCCTCTGTTTTTTCTTTTAATCAGACCAAAAAAAAAAGAAGAAGAGGTTCACTCTGTTGTTTTAAAAAGTGAAACAGAAACTGTATTATTAATTATTAATGTAAAAAAAAAAGTGGCTGCACGTCTTCTAATGCATCAAAATTAGACACTTTTGGGTTAATTAATAATAATGCAATGATTAGGAGATCATGGGCTAAAACCGTAAAACGTGAGCTCAAGTCACACCCCCTATTCTTACACAAATTCTGATTTATTAACTCAATTGCTAAAACCCTATATATGTACTCGTACTCGTACCATACGTAAAGCTATCGTTCATCAACAAAGCACATTTGTACATCGATTATCTATAATACTTTTAATAATGACTAAAACAACAACAACAACAAAAAATGGCACTAACTTGTTCGTTTTTCTTCATCCCCTACATGCTGCTTCTCTCGTCTTTATTAGCCGTCGGAGTAACCACAGCCACCGACGGGGAACTATTTTCCTCTATGATTGGAGTTCAAGGTCTCATCTACTGCAAACAAGGATCTAAGCTTACCCCTCTCCAAGGTAAATTTCATCATATAATATATATATATATATATATTGTAACTGGATGTTAAAAAAAGGCCATACACCCGATGTATCAACAATCTTTATTTTATTATAATTACGTTTTGATAGTAAATATAAATATGTGACGTGGACAGGTGCAGTGGCGAGGGTGACATGTGAAAGGGCTGATGAATATGGTTACGAGGCGGAGGATGTGACGGTGCTTAGCCAAGCAACGGATGCGAAGGGTTATTTCTTGGCGACGCTTTCTCCGTCGGAGGTAAAGGACTATAAGAAGATGAGGATCAAAGAGTGCAGGGCGTTTCTTGAACTTTCTCCAGCTGACACGTGTTCTTTCCCGACGGAGATCAACCGTGGAATCACCGGAGCCATTCTCCAAGAATATCGTCTCCTGGAAAACGAGCTTAATAAGATGAAGCTCTTCACTGTTGGCCCTTTTGTCTTCTCGCCCCAGGAAACTCAGGACAAGTCTATCCCCAACGGCTACTAAATTTCAATGGCCCATCACATCATAATAGGTGGTGTTTAAATTGTTATTCATTTAAGTTTAATTATTAAATACTTATATGCGATGATGAATAATTTGGCTGAAAATCTTTTAATGCAATTACTTTAACATTTTTATAATACCACCCATTCTCTTTCAATTTATATATAATTTAAGTTTTATCATACAAAATTTTGAATAGTTACAAACATAAAATTGAAGCTCTGGTCTGATCAGTCCCTCATCTAACCACTACGTCAAAGGCATTTAAACTGGACGAATGTATGCTGCTTAGTAACTTATAGTGTTCTTACACTACATGTACCTCAATTAATGTATTTTCCAATTGACAATATAAATAGAGTGAAACTTTATGTATTAATATTTAATAAATTAATAATTTCAGTCTCAAATTAATATTTTTATCCAGTTGTCATATTTATAAATTAATAACTCGATAAATTCGTAAAATGTTATAGTTCTGACTTTATTAATATATAGTTTTCCGGTATTACACTTTAGACTTTCGGAAGTTCTTTACATACTTCAGTTTTAATATTTGCAGGTGAATAGTGTTTATTACTCCAAACTTTTAATAAGCAATAGAGCGAAACATAATTAAAAGTCAAACAATTGATACACACAACTTGAAACTTGTCCTGATTAAATATGCATTACGAAGAAGGCACATGCTTTATCCGCGTAATTCGATCAACTAGTGCTATTGGGTTTTGCTTAAGTAAATACAAATACAATAAACGAAATTTGGTTGATTAAAATATACATTTATAAAAACTTACTATCTTAATATGCTTGACTATACAAAAGTCATTTAAATTAAATTGAGTTACGCAAACGGTCCAACTCAAAAACAAAAAAAAACGGTCCAAGTGCATTCTTCACGCGTTTTATATTCATATCAGGTAAAAGGTCGCCGTTTAAAGAGACTTTTTAGTTTTTTTCGAGAGACACTTTGGGAACAGAACTTTGCGAACTGAGACACGGTTTAATAAGAAGTCAACCATAATGTCCTACCAAATTTAGGGGATTTAATCTAATAATCCATTATTTTCAAACTACAAAAATGGTAACCGACAAAAATGATATATAATATGTAATTAAAACAAATATCTACGGTTCACAAAGTTTTCGAGACAAACTTAACTTTTAAGACATTAAAAGTAATGTGTGTACTAGCTGACAATATTGCTTCCAACTACAAAAAAAGCTAGGTCTCTTAAATCTCAAGTCTATTTTTTTTTATCAAAAATATTTATCATGAAATTTTAAATTATGATAGTAGTAAATTAGTCATACATCAACATAACAAGAACAAAGGAGAACAGCTAGGTTATTAACTTTGTGTTACATTTATTAGGGTTGTTATCTACAATTGATATATTATTTATTTATTTTTACGCAACCATCTACAATATATTATTTACATGATATGTATTCAACTATATTTTAATGATAGTTATATTATATCTGCTAATCTCGAATTCGATGTGGTAATAGAACAAACCATCAAACTACATTTTTTGGTGAAATTCAATTAAAACTATCATTAATACCGTAGAAAGAAATCGCTGTCAAATTAGTGCAGGTGATGAATTAAGTAAGATATCAACATCTATCGTCAAAAATATAATCAGTATCTATATCTATATACATTCTAGTAAAAGTTATATAACTGATTCGATTTCATGTGTCACTATGTACACAGACATCCAAAATACGTATCGTATGGGCCTATGGTTGTCCTCTAATATAAAAACAAAATTGTTATACCCAGCCAATTTAATGCAGCAAGATTAACTGATTGATCAATAATTGCATATGTTCTTTAACAAAAATAAAATAAAATTAATAATTGGATACGTTACAACTATATATAAAATAATATAGTATACATTTCGTTTTGGATCCGAATATAAGTGAGTGAATTACCATTTAAAAGCTCCAATATTCGTATCCAAAATATTTTTCCAAATGTACCGTCAATCCATCTAGATTTATTCATCTTACGCATGGAAACTTCCTGGTAAGCTATTATCCAGTTTTAAAACGAATTTTATTTGCATTAGTCTATCAAAGTTTACAATGTCAAGATCTTGACTTTTTGTTGATGTGTAATGTGCTGTTTTACCAACATGTTATATATATAATCGATATTTTTTCTTGAAATGCCTAACGTTGGTTGACAATTTAAGTTACGAAAACCTCGCCCTGATTATGAAATTTCAAATTACGGTAACATAAGTTCGTCAAAAATGAATTTTCAAGTAAAATCATAAACCAAAGAAAAAAATCAATTAACCTTCAACTTAAACATCCATTTATAATTTTCGGGGATAGAATTTACTCCTGAATTAGGGAGATGGTTTAACTAATTTTTGATGAGGGAGAGAGGCGATACATGTGAATATTATAACAATTTGGTATATATGTTGATTTTTTTTTACACCGCCACAATTATATCTAATATGTAAACACACATTATTATTGACTTGAACTTGTACGTATTCAAATTCAACTTTAAAAAAAAAAAAAAAAATCCTATATATAACCCAACACACTTGACAAAGTTTCTCCAACAAATACACAATTAGCTTAAAATAAGAGGGAAATAAAAAACCCAAAAGATGTCTCAAAAACTCGGGTTCTTGTTTACCCTTTTCTGCCTCTCTTTATTGCCATCTTTTTCTTTCTCCGCCGAAGTTCCGGCCACCGGAAATGCCACTTCACCGTCCAATGTATGTCGTTTCGCACCGGATCCGACTTACTGTAGATCGGTTCTCCCAAGCCAGCCGGGAGACATATACTCCTACGGTCGTTTCTCTCTCCGAAGGTCCCTCTCACGGGCCAACCGGTTCATGTCGCTGATCGAAGATCAACTAAACCGGAAAGGCAAAGTGGCTGCTAAAGCCACAACAGGGGCTCTCGAAGACTGCAAATTCCTAGCCAGTCAAACAATGGACTTCCTCCTTAGTAGCTCACGGACCGTCGATTCCACTAAAACGTTGTCGCTCTCTAGGGCTGAGGATGTTCATACTTTTCTAAGTGCTGCGATCACCAACGAACAGACTTGTCTCGAAGGACTTAAATCGACGGCTTCCGAAAATGGCCTCTCCGCTGATCTTTTCAACGATACAAAACTCTATGGGGTCTCTCTAGCTCTTTTTTCCAACGGTATAAATCAAATAAATTTACTAAATATGCACATAATCT
This sequence comes from Nasturtium officinale, assembly GCA_963854855.1. Classification (NCBI taxonomy): domain Eukaryota; kingdom Viridiplantae; phylum Streptophyta; class Magnoliopsida; order Brassicales; family Brassicaceae; genus Nasturtium; species Nasturtium officinale. The sequence goes on from OY978511.1 coordinate 11,135,802, forward strand.
CCATTTATTTTTAATTTAGATATGCACGTAATCGTGTATATTATAACACCAAATCTTCATCCAACTCGCTTTTTATATATCTCGCTTTCGTGAAGAATTTATTTTTTCATTTTATTAAAGAAATAACTGTTTTTAAAATAACAATTTCAGAGAAATAACGACCACATTTCTATATAAAAAGAATTACTACTCTAGTTAGAAAATCAATAGATATGTAGACATTAAAAATTCGCATTTCACTCTGTAGGTTGGGTGCCAAGAAGGCAAAGATCGAGACCGGTTTGGCAACCACAGGCCAGGTTCAAAAAGTTTTTCGGTTTCCGTAACGGTAGACTACCGTTAAATATGACAGAAAGGGCACGTGCCGTTTACAACACCGTGAGTAGGAGAAAGCTTCTCCAAGCTGAAGCAGACGCTGTTCAGGTAAGCGACATTGTGACGGTGATCCAGAACGGCACAGGAAACTTCACGACCATAAAAGACGCCATTGCAGCCGCGCCAAACAAAACTGACGGTAGTAACGGTTACTTCTTGATCTATGTAACGGCGGGATTGTACGAGGAATACGTGGAGGTTCCCAAGAACAAGAGGTATGTCATGATGATCGGTGACGGCATCAACCAAACGGTTATCACCGGAAACCGTAGCGTCGTTGATGGATGGACCACTTTCAATTCCGCCACATTTAGTAAGTTCATATTTAATCTCACAAATACAATTTTATATTGAACAAATTTTTTTTTTTTTCATTCTCAATAGCATATATAGAATTATAGTTTCAAAAAGTGAAACATAACATGCGGTTTAAATTAGATGTATATAAGCGTTCATACATATTAAAAATATATATATATATATATGAAGATATGAAGACATGTGCACAAAACATGGCTTCTTATAACTATTATTTGGACACTCTGGTTTTTCCAAATATATACTTATATCACTTTTACGACTCATAATTGTTATTAGCAAAACATACAAATAATTGTTAGCCTACTTAGCTTTTAGTATAAACTATAAACGTTCCCATGCAACTGATGGCGACTTGGTCCACCGAAAGTCTTGACTCCACGTCAATTCGTCGTGTCATCAACTAACCTAATACCACAGTCCAATAAATTAAACTATTTCTAAACTTTTATATTTATTTCCAAATTTTTTGTTACGTCAAAAAAAAAAAAAAAAAAAATCCAAGTGTTTTGTTTTATAGTTTTCTTAATCATAACGACCTCTAAGGCTCTAGCGAACTAATTTGAATTTTATATATTTGTTTTAATGAAATAATTAATTCTAAGTGTACACTTTGTTCAAAAATGACAGTTCTATCAGGTCCAAACTTCATTGGCGTGAACATAACAATCCGCAATACGGCAGGACCAACCAAGGGTCAAGCCGTCGCATTAAGGAGCGGTGGAGACTTGTCTGTATTCTATAGTTGTAGTTTTGAAGCCTATCAAGACACCTTATACACGCATTCACTGAGACAGTTTTACCGTGAATGTGATGTATATGGTACAGTTGATTTTATATTTGGTAATGCTGCAGTGGTATTACAGAGTTGTAATCTATATCCACGCCAACCTCGCAAAGGTCAATCAAACGAGGTAACGGCTCAAGGTCGTACGGATCCAAACCAAAACACTGGGACGGTGATCCATGGTTGTACTATAAGACCGGCCGATGATTTGGCTACGAGCAACTATACAGTGAAGACTTTTCTTGGTCGACCGTGGAAAGAATATTCAAGAACCGTTGTTATGCAAACTTTCATAGACAAATTTCTTGAACCGGCTGGTTGGAATGCATGGTCCGGCAATTTTGCATTGAGCACGCTTTACTATGCAGAATACAACAATACCGGACCCGGCTCTAGCACCGCAAACCGAGTCACTTGGCCCGGTTATCACATAATTAACGCTACTGATGCTTCGAATTTCACGGTCACCAATTTCCTAGTTGGCGAGGGTTGGATCGGACAAACCGGAGTGCCTTTCGTTGGTGGACTGATCGCATAATCAAACTGAGACTATTCAGTTAATGTTAATCAACCTGTTTGTTATTTAATATCATTGGTTTTTTTTTTTATATCAAATAATTGTAAATTCGGGACAATTTAGTGGAGCCTGGTTTCCATCCAACAATGACTACGAATGAGTAGTCGTAAAAAACCGAATCATTTTATGATAGCGGGTAACGAAATTGAAAGATAAATAGACTATACTTAACTACTTATAATATGATAATAACAAATGAACTTAATCTTTGTAGCAACAATATTGGTCCAGGAGTCAAGGAAAAAGGGCCACATGTGATTGGCACGTGTCGAAGTTACGTGGTTTTTGTAAAAATAAAATAATATATATATATATATTTACCCCCGCAATTAGATACTCCATAGCCTTTTCAAAGATAAAACCCGATAACCCGGATATTTGGATCCGTTTAGGATGGGATTTGAGCCTTCAAATTCTCTGGGAATCTCCACGGTGATACCGACTAGATCAATCGGTACTCTCTCACAAGCTTCCATCGGAAATGTCAACGGTGAAGATACGGAAGAGGAAGAAGAAGATGATCCGGTTTCTATGTTCTCAGCGGGTTGAACCGGAGCTCTGCAAAGCGGGCAAGTAGAAGTGGAACGGAACCAAGTATCGATGCAATCGACGTGAAAAGCGTGGCCACATTTAGGGAGAAGACGGCCTTCGTCTTCTTCCTCGAACTCCGACAAGCAGACGCAGCACTCTTCCTTCTCTAGTAGTGCCATCTTGGAGTAAACGAAGATCGGGATCTTGTCGAGAATCGCCGGATCGAGAGGGGAGAGGGAGGGATTGGATTGGTCTCGGGAGGCGGAGAGAGAGCGGAGGTGAGCACGAATACGGCGGTTCTGACGACGGAATAAGCAGCGGGCGTAGCTGTGGAAGCAGAGGATCATAATAACGGCGACGAAGAGGATGATAACAGAGGAGAGCATGATTTTGCCGTTGAGAGCGTAGCCTGAAGGCGCGTGGCTCACGCTCTCCCAAAGCGGCTTGCTGCTTTCTTCTCCGATTCTCATGATGATGCTTCTTGTCCTCTAGAGACAGTAATGAAGGAAAGTGTTTCTTTTAGAAGGAGACTCGCAAGTTTCTAGTTGCTTCTGTGTCTTCTTGTGTGTTTAAATTCCTCTTATTTATAACAATTCTTTTCATTGTTTTAGACCATTTTAAATTTAGTCCCCATTTTCTTTTCTTTTCTTTTTTACGACCAAAATTTTTAAAAAGTTTTCAAAATAAATACTACCTTTTAACATTTAAATTGGGAAACGAAGTGAAATAAAACTAAACAAATATTTTCCCTCTCTTTTACTTTGCCACTAATTGTTCATTATCGTAACACAATTTTCTGTCTATGTTTTTTCTTACGGTGCTTGTTTTGTTTATCGTCGAAATGAAATCAAGGTCTAAAAGAGAACAAATTATCCTCTTACACATAAAAAAACATAATTATTTACTAAATTTTGCAATTGGAAGTTGATGTGTCATAAATAATAATTGTGAGTATATTTGAAAATAAGGTCTTTTTGGGTCAAAGCGTCTGCCACTTTCGTCATAGATCATAGAGTTAACAGATTGGCTGATCAGTGACCAGAAAAATTGAACAATGATTATGCATAATAGTACATTTTCTTACAATTCATTCAATTTTCATGTTTAATGCATGATATACTATAATACTTTTTTTTCTGTTTTTGTGATAATTTACTATTATACCATTAGTAGTATATACAAATTGTAAATTTATAACTAAATTAACAGATACAGGAGAACTTCGTTTAAGTGTGCTTGCTTAGATGCCGAGAGAATATCTTCGTTTATCTCATGTGATTTGCTCCGCTTCTATGGATCTTTCACTTGTTATCTCTGTTCTCTCTTTTTAATAGTATTTTTTTCCGTCAAATGTAGCTTTTTTTTCTTTCGTTTGAGTCATTTTCAAATATGGATTTGAGACCATTTTTACACATCAGAACCTAATAAGTATTTTGTCGTGAAGTTGATGTAAATGGGATTACTGTTGGAATTTTCTAGCTTATTTTATAAATTGATAATGACTTTATTGCTCTACGCCTTTTTTTTTTGGTCTTGTTTCTGCTTTATATAACACAGGTCTAAAGTACAATATGCAAATGACAATGTTATAACATTGACACGGTGTAATTTGATTTTCCCTAAAAACATATGGAAATTATACAAAAACACTCAAACTCATATTGGCTTTTATTTATTGTTTTTACTATACTTTTTCACCGTACATTAATTTTTTTGGTTATATAATCAAATATTATTTCCCCAGACACAACATGGGTCATAAAACTAATTAGCTCAATAATAAATTAAGGACTAAATTAGTATCTGCTCTTCTTCTATTATTGCCCTCAGTTAGTTTTCCTCTTTTCATTTCACCCTTTTCCACACTCATATTCCCACTTTTCTTGCTGCTCCGTAGGCATCCAATTAGTTGCCATGTTGGGAACTTTACTGTTAATTACAATTACAGGGAAAAGAACGATATAATGGTTTATGTCTTAAGGAATAAGATAAGATTGTCCTTCGAGTCAAAACATTCCACAAGTTGGGATAAAATTCAATTTTCTTCCTTCCATGTGATGTGCCTTGAGGCAAATCTAGAACACTATCAAAGTTGTCCAAAAAAAAAAAAAAAAAAAAAATCTAAAAGTATCCAAATATCAATTAGTTACTCTAAAACTCTAGAAGTTTTTATTAAATTAATGCATTGAAAACAAAAAAACAATATTTATAAAATAAAAAACCTTAAAATTATATCTAATATGAAAAAGAGAGAGTAGTCATGTTTGCACTTTGCAGTCAAATATTTGAAGTAGGAATTAAAAGAAGCGTGAGCTGCCAGCGTAAGTAAATGATATAACAGCGATTATACATCGGGCCTAGTCATAGCCAGCTCATTCCTCATACTTTTGACTTTTACCCTTTTTCTCACTTTTTTCTTATCGATTTATTTACTTCGAACAATAATAGCTTATGCTTGTTTATCAAAGACAGCGACGCCAAGATTTTAGACAAGTTTTAGGCATTACAAAGATGAGGAAGAGACAATGTTGTTCACTACACAAACTAAACATAGCGTGCCAAGAGTATTAATTCTTTAGGATCAATTAAAGTTATTTGACAAAGAGAGATACCCAAATTGAAAAAGATCAAACATTAGATCTAATCCAAAACCCTACAATGCACCAAAAGAGTTATGAAAAGCCAAAAGAAATACGACTCTTCAGAAGTTCGTCGTATTGCTCTAGTTGAAACATCTTATAGATTACCACTACAAGGAATCAAAGTTTCCATAAAGGATTTTACTAATAAAAAGAATACTACTGTATTATGAGAAAAAAGCAGAGCGTAGAGAGAAAGGGGTTCTCCAACAAAGTCTCATGTGTCCGATTATAGCAATGTAAAGTATAATACATAATAGTTTCAAAAGTTCAAAAAAAAGCAAATGAAGTTGGTGACAAGTCCTAAAGAAACTGACCATAATGACAACTGGAAGGAACCTACACAGTAGTAGCTCTTAGAACTTGAAGCCTCTGCTCTTTATTCTTCCTCTGGTTTTCTCAAAATTTATACCAGTGGAAGGCACATAAGGTTTAGTAGAGCTGGTCCAAAGTGCTTCACGTGAGTTTTTAGGACCCCTAAGTAGAACCTTCAATCATCAACGAAAGATACTATAATCGCTACTGCAATAGAAAGTCTTAAATACAAAAAAAAAACCAAGCTTGAAAACTTTAACTAGATAATAGATATAGCCCAATTTTCGTCAAGATAATTTGTTTTTACATAACAGTTAGACTAGAAGCCACTAGATTTGAATGGTCAGGACAGAAAGGTGATTAAAATGATACTCCAGTAACGAAGCAAGATACAGAAAGATCAAGCTAAAGCATTTGCAACTGAAAACGTGAACAAAGAGGAGGTTGGCTTGGCTAGATAGTGAAGCAAGAGATGTGTGTTTGGATAGTGAAAAGTGAAAAAGCAAGTAGGGTGTTCTGATCAAAGGTGAGGCACTCTCCATCAGCCTTTTCGATCGTAGCTCTAGGTCTGTCAGTGAACCTCACTTTAAGAGCAGAGCAGGGACATCATACGTACGTGGACTCTTACATCATGAGTCATAATCGGCCCATTAATAGAACTATTGGGCTAATAAATGGGCTTAGGGCTTTCGGGGAACAGAGCTGTAAATAGTAAATACATACCTCAACTTAGGGATCGCGGGTAGCTAATATTGTCCGGGTCGATGGAGATGGAGGAGGGAAATCAAGGATCGGAGATATCTCCAAATCAGACAATATACATAAACAATCTGAACGAAAAAGTGAAGCTCGATGGTGAGTGATTAATCAATATATATATATATATATTGTAATTCCGATAAGAGTAGTGATTGAGACATATTTTAATTTGTGGATTGGATACAGAGTTGAAGAAATCGTTGAATGCTGTCTTCTCTCAATTCGGGAAGATAATGGAGGTATTGGCGTTTAAGACGTTGAAGCACAAAGGACAAGCTTGGGTTGTCTTCGAAAACTCCGACTCTGCTTCCATTGCTATTGCTAAAATGAATGGGTTTCCCTTTTACGATAAACAAATGGTAGGTAGGGTTTAGTTGTGTGGTTGCTTTTGTATTTTAGGGTTTAGTGGATTTACATTATCTCTTCTATTATCTCTTTACATTATTATTATTATGTACAGAGAATTCAATATGCCAAGACTAAATCAGATGTTGTTGCCAAGGCCGATGGTTCTTTTGTTCCTCGCCAGAAGAGAAAGAGACCTGAGGAGAAAGGTCATACCTTCATCTTTCATTGCTGCTACTCTACTTGTTCACTTTTTGCTCTCTTTCTTCTTCCCATCATTACTCGTCTTTTTAATCAAATGCAGTTTCTTTGTCATTCATCACTTTAGGATATCTTTGTTTCTCCACTAACACTATCTTCTCTCATCTATAAATCTTCTTTGGATATTGCAGCAGGCAAAAAAAAGAAAGACCTGCACCATGATTCTACACAGCCAGGCATGGCCATCAACTCTGCATATCCAGGTGTCTTTGGAGCTGCACCTCCTGTGAGTTATCTCTTCATTTTCTTTACTCTACTCTTGATTTAAAGAATATGATTTGGGGGATTTTTTTCCCGTTTTCTTATTGCCATGCTTTTCACAGGTCCCATACCTTGGAGGTGTCAAACCCATTCTACCCGAGGCACCCGCTCCACCAAATAACATCCTCTTTGTGCAAAACCTTCCTCACGAGACAGCCCCAATGATGCTTCAGATGTTCTTCTCCCAGTACCCAGGGTTTAAAGAGGTTAGGATGGTTGAAGCCAAACCAGGGATTGCCTTTGTGGAGTTTGCAGATGAGATGCAGTCTACAGTCGCTATGCAAGGACTTCAAGGTTTCAAGATTCAGCAAAACCAAATGCTCATCACCTATGCCAAGAAGTAGACAATTTCCTTGGCTCTTGTTGTTTCCATGAGATCTTTGTATCTGTCTATCTCTTTTCTTCCATAGTTTGTGCAACCAGGAAACTTTATCTTTCTTGTGTGTTTTGTAGTATTATTTCTTAGAATGTTACAGTTATCTTACTTATAAAACTTCCATCTATAATCTAAACAATAGGCATATTGTCCATCTCCCTGGCTGCAAAAATCAAAATAGCAGACTAACTTCTATGCCAGCTTGATTCGGTGTTTGTCTAACTGATCACCGTCTTCCAATCATTGAGAAACCTATTCTTCCATTGCTATGATCTCCAGCTATAGGAAGTATATATAATCTTTGCTCTGAAATGGAGTGATAGGCAACCTAGTGGATTGAAAGACTTGTGCTTTCAGTTTTACAAGGAACATAGAGCGCAATAAGCAATCATTATGTGATGTTGGATTGGTGGAAGTAAAGTCTTTGTTGTGTAGCTGTTTTTATGTTGCTGCTGACGTCAGCGATTATTGGGTCAAAACTCGTGCGTCAAGAGAATTGAGTGAGCTCTCATCAAACCCTTTGAAAATTTTGGACACTCGATGCATTTAAGTTGTCAAACAACAATACATTAACTAGACGATGGTTCAATAAATGAGTGAACATTTATTAGGAAACACGAATATGATACGGACACGTAAGCATTAATGAGTTTATAGATTTGGTGATAAGTCTGACTCTGTCTCTTATTTTTACTAGACAAAAGATTTGTTGCTGATTCATCTTTGGTCTGAGTGACAGACACCGCCTAATTACTGTTATGGTGTGTATGACACCTCTTGCTTAGTTGCTTCTTGTTTCTCTGTTTTTGTTTCTAATCATTGGCCCAAGTTTATTTTAGTACTCAATCATGTAGATGTGCAAAATCCCGAGTCTTTCAACTAATTAAGTACTACACCAAATTTGATTCATCTCGACATTGTTAGGAGCATTACTTTTGCAATAGTCATTTGAAAACACCAATTGTTGCATAATAAAATGGCGGCATATGTGTATTAAACTAATTTAAATTAATTAAAAAACTATCGGACCTGCTAATATAAATAACAAATAAACAAAACTCTGTTAGTAATAAAAAAGTATGTTAGTATATATTTTTGAAATCGGTATAATCACTATATCTTCCCATAATCACATCGTTCCACTGGTTATCAATCCAAAAAGCATAGCGTTAAACTTCTTTCATCATAGGCGAATTCATAAACTTTTTAAGTATGTCAATATGTACAATGAATCAACACTTCAAACATTCATGGATCACTTAGACTCTTTATTTACTAACAATCTAACTAGTAAGATGACTAGCACTTTTACCCATCCTGAATCTATGTGAGGACTAATGAGGGATTATAAGCTAGCATAGACCATATAATATACATTAAGAATGTGAGAAGGAGGAATAATATCACAACAGAGACCATAGATGATACAACATCATCATATTTTGAATGTTGTTTTTTATGTTAGAGAAAGTTAGGCCAGCACGCAAAGCCCTACGTTCACTCTTTCATAATTCCTCTCTTCTTTTGCCCCCAACAGTCTTTGACGACCCACTTCCCCTTTTTGACTCCTCTCTCTCTCACACGCATATATGTTATTATTAATTCAAATGTTTTTTTCTTTGTTTAATATATTCCGGCATTTATGATCATGATATATACCATATCGACTTATAGAGGAGGTATAATAAAGTTTTCATTTATGTAATATAAACATCACAGATTATAAGTTCAAATCATTGTTCGAATTTGAAGAGTTTCATTACTCACTGAAAAGGTAAAATAGTTTGTTAGCGGGTAACTAGTGGATATTCAATTTATTTTGGATACCCTAAATCCTTGTGGAACAAACATGTTAGTCTATTCTGGGAATAATAGAATTTTTAAATACCATAACCCTACTAAAATAAAGGTAGAAAAATTATGTTAAAAAATAAACTTGTTTATTACTTTTACTAATAGATTTAAAGTAAATTTTGTTCAAATGTTTAGATAAATGTTATTAGAATAATATACTAGAATCAAGTGAATATTTAAAAGTTGTGAAGCCACGATGATACTGTTATATGGTATCTTCATCGTTATCGAAAAACACTATGAACGAATATATATATATATATATATATATATATATATATATATATATATTCGAAACTAAACTATACGGATACTGTTTTCCCTACCAGGCCCGTAGGGTATATGCTCAAATTTGTCAAAAGAATGATCTGATTATCAAAGATTGACCGGACTGAACAGAATCCTATAGCACTAACCCAAACACACACGGTACACATAGCAAGGGTTTATGAAGAGTTCTGTGAAATTCAGGGCAGACAACCCCGGCGTTTTTTAAAGATCAATTTTATGGAATTAAAAGTTCTGAAAATTAGCCGTTATTAGACGACAATGCATTGTTTGGTCCTAGTTTCTTGTAGCTCTGGTCTTCACTCTCTCACTTCTATTCTTCAACCCTTATTTTGCGTTAGATGTCATAATGGCATAGCATGGTTCTTTTGCCTTACGTAAAATACACTCACGCCAACACACATATATTATACATATACGTATGTGCGTGTGAGTCTTCCATTAATGCATCCTCTGGGCCTATATATTTATATATACAAAACCTTCCATAACCAAAACTCTCATACTATAGAAGTTCACATACTTGAACATGCGGGGTGAGAATCTCCACGTTGGAGAAGCAGGGCACGTGCAAACCAACAAACACAAAATCAGTTTCATGTGCTTTGCACGCGCTCCCCTTCTCCAACATGAGCTCCTCATCTATTGATTCCATCTTTTAAACCTTTTTATAACTCTTAACTCTTTTGGTTCTTTCTTCACTTTTCTTTTTTGGTTAAATTATATGAATTTGAGAGTTAGTTGAAATTTCTAAGTTTTCATATATGTAAACATAGGCGAGTGTGTGTGATGCTTTGGTTATTTTAGAACTTTATTTTGTGGGCCAAAATTTGACCGAACCGTATCGTTTCGGAATTGGATTGAAAATTTGAAACGAATGTTCACCTTCGGGATGCATTAGAGGGCCTTAAAAAGTATTTCGTATGATGAAAATAAAATAACAATGTCAATGTCACCTCTTATTTTTTTATATATTTTTTAATATTTGTATTTTGGTGAAAACAGAAATTATTCCGGAGGAAAGGAGAGGAGAGGGGCTTATATCGATGTTATCATCCTCATTCATCTCACACTCTCAAACACTCTCCCTTGTCTTCTCCGAAAAACAAAAATGGAAGAAAACCTAAACCCAGAAGAAGAAGAAAAGAAGTCAGTCTCCATTATCCCTTCTTCTCTACCAATCGCGTCTCTTTCTCTGACCTTGATCCCCAGCTCAACCCAGTTTCTCAAATTGTTTTCTCATCATCCAAACAAGGTTAGGATCCCAACGCAGGCCTCTTACCTCACTCATCTCTCTCTTTCTTCTGTTTCCCCTTTACCTTCCAGAGTCTCTTTCAAATCCTCCATCGCCTCTAACCCTCTCCAATCCCCTCTCTCTATCGTCCCTCGTCGTCCCCTCGATCCTTCCTCCGCCGCAGCTCTTCGCCGTGCTGCCGTTGTCTGGTTCCGCAATGACCTCCGTGTCCACGACAACGAGTGTCTTAACTCCGCCAACGACGAGTGCGTCTCCGTTTTGCCCGTTTACTGCTTCGACCCTAGAGATTACGGCAAATCCTCATCCGGGTTCGACAAAACGGGACCTTTTCGTGCCAAGTTTCTGATTGAATCCGTTTCGGAGCTCAGGAAGAGTCTCCAAGCGAGAGGGTCCAATCTGGTTGTTCGGGTCGGGAAACCCGAGTCTGTTTTGGTGGAATTGGCTAAGGAAATTGGAGCGGACGCAGTTTATGCTCACAGGGAAGTGTCTCACGATGAGGTTAAAGCGGAAGGGAAGATAGAGACGGCCATGAAGGAAGAAGGTGTTCAAGTCAACTTCTTTTGGGGAAGCACTCTCTATCATTTGGATGATTTACCTTTCAAAATTGAAGATTTGCCGTCAAATTACGGAGCCTTCAAGGACAAAGTTCAGAATTTGGAGATTAGGAAAACTATCGCACCACTTGATCAATTGAAAAGCTTGCCCTCTCGAGGAGACGTTGAGCTTGGCGAGATTCCTTCTCTTCTGGATCTCGGTATCAACCCCACTGCTAGAACGAGTCAGGTTTCAGTTTTATTAATCCTTGCTTTGCTTCATTGATTCCTTAGCCGTCCAGGTTTAGGCATTTAGAAAAAGATGGAAACTTGTGTGTGTTTATCTTTGTTGAAAGGTTCAAAATTTGCCAATAGGTGGTGGTTCCAGTTCTTTAAGAGAATAACTTCTCATAGAAATAGGGTCATATGGAAAAATGTAGTGCAATTCCCATCAAGTGTTAACAGTTTTAGTACTGTTTGAAGGTCTATTGATTCTTCATAAGATTTAAATGAACGTTTTTCTCTTTCCCTCCAATGTTCGTCTGCTGCTTTTACACCTTTTCATAGGAATTAACATTTTGTTCGGACCAGGAGGGTAAGCCGACAATGGTTGGAGGAGAGACAGAGGCGTTGACTAGACTAAAGAGCTTTGCAGCAGATTGTCAGGCTCGGTTTAACGATGGAAACTTGAAAGGAGGCAACAACAGTGTTTTTGGTGCAAACTTCTCTTGCAAGATTTCACCTTGGTTAGCCATGGGAAGTATTTCTCCTCGTTCCATGTTCGATGAGCTGAAGAAAACAATCTCTGCATCAACCACCCCCACTACTCCAAGTCCAAGGTAATGTCTCAGAAATACAACAATTGAGGGAACTCTGGTTAGTATATGTGTCTAGTTACTCATTCTTTGAAATGATTTTCTCAGGAACGGACCAGGAGATACTGGACTCAACTGGTTAATGTATGAGTTGCTATGGAGGGATTTCTTCAGGTAAGCTCTTGCATTCTTAACTTTAGCCCCAAGTGGAGTTTCGTCTTTTTTTCTGAATCTTTCATTGATGTGTTTTTTTTTTTTACTTGGAACAGGTTCATAACCAAGAAGTACAGCTCATTGAAAACGCAGGTCGAGGCTGGTCCGGCTACAGCCTGTACGGGAGCTCTTGCTTAAAGTTAAACCTATGAAACTTTCAGGTGACAGGAAAAATTAGAACCCATCTGGTTTTTACCCTACTATTAATATCTGTGAATTTCCTTTGAAAACCGAGTGTCTTGAGAATGAATTAGTACGCCTTATTTTTGGCTCAATCAAGTTTTCGTTTTCTAGTTGTAAACAATTCAGATACTCATTCCATAAAAGTTCTCTGCTCCTCTGCGGTTTTGACTTAGTTAAAAGGGCCAAGACTTGAGAATGTATCACTGAAGATATAAGTAGTTGGTGGGTTGTCTATGAATAATTGAATATTACTGTTACTAAACTAGTGTCAAAAGAAAAGCAACTAATTTCCATCCATCATAAATGGTGATGCTATTTAAAAACCGATATATTATATTTAAACCGCGGAAAGATGTGAACGGTAGCAGAAATATATAAAACTCCATCAAATCTGTAGTGTACTTACTACACTCTAACTAAAGATAAACCTCGAAAATCGTATTCAGTATGCTTCTTCTATATGATCCCTGAAACTTTCAAAGAAGAAAGAACAACGAAGACGACCCAAAGCATCATGAAATATGCAGAAGTAAGCCATGCCCATAGCCTTGGACCTCCAAGCTCAGCTCCTATAATTAACCTTCTCAACACAAGCACCACTATACATCCCACTGATGTCGCGAAGAATATCAGCAGCGAAAAACTTAGTCCTTTTGCGTTCTCTATGTGTAAAGGCTCTCTGTATGCAAAGTAGTTGTAGAGTGTGTTTATCAGCCACGGTACTCCAATTCCAACGTAGATGTTCACCGAGTTACTGCAGGAGGAGTTATCACCAAAAATACCATGGAACGATCTTTTATTGTTTGCAAACAGTTTTGAGATTTTTACCTGCAGGTGATATTAGCTATGGCTGAATCTGCGGTTAGTTGTCGCTCTGCAGCGATTTTACTTGCTACCATGTCTGGCCATGAAGTTCCACTTGCGAGTGCTGTAAATGCTATCACATATGGGTTTATTCCTGCAAAGATAAAAAAGGTTTCAAATGTGTTAGAGCTGAGATGTTGAATCTTTTCATTTAAAAGCGGTGTGTGTGTACCAGTGACACAGCTTATAAGGTCGGTAAGTCTTGTGACCACAAAGGCTACTCCGCTGATGAAGAGTAGAGAGCAGATGAAAGCGACCCAACCGTGAGCAATGTTGCAAGGAGGTACAAATGCAAAAAGAATTTTCCAAGGGGCAAGGACTAATTGCCAAAAGGATTTCGCGATTCGGAGACAAATGCTATCCACTTTCTTTGATTCTGATGTTTCCAACTGTGTGATTAAGAATTGGAATCAAAACAAGTTAAGAAAGATGCGCTGATAATGATCAAAACCCCCAAAAGGTTATAGAGAAGAATCTAAAAACACTTATTAAGTTGAAGATTTTTACAGTTATTGCATCCATGAATTGATGTTTCCAAATATCCAAAACAGTAGAATTCTTCGCTTTACCCTTCTTAGTCCATGATTCGGATGGAGTATCTGCCACTGTATGATAGGTGATCCCTGAAAAAGTGTATGTTACAGGGAAAATTGATTTATAACAATAAATATCTATACACTAATCATACTGATTTCGAAATAATGCTAAAACTGATCTTATATCAATAGAAAGACAACCGTACACAAACGTAGTACCTGTATCATTGTTAGCTGAATGAATAGAGAAGATATCAACAATGTTTCTGTTTCCAGATTCAACAGATTCTTGAGCGGCATCCGAATGCACACCATTGTCATCTTTGGAAGGATCAATCTCCTCTGGAACCCACTCCTCTGGCCTATCCCCTCTTGACCTTCAGTTTGCAAATAAAAACACAAAGATTCAATCTTCAGTGACAGTCCACTTTTCAGAAACTAATATTATTGTCTGGACAAGTAACCAACATTGGTAAAGATAAGTAAGGCCATCGCTTGTCTTGCGCATAAGCGTGAACAAGAAGTAATCCGTAATGCACTACTGTCAATAATGCCTCCACAAGTGTAATAACATTTGGTGACCACACCTGGTGACATATGAAAAGAACACACAATTATAGACCTCCTCAGTATATATTCAGCAGAATCTGTTTTAAATCGCTTTCCTCAGTTACCTCGAGGATTATGTATAGCCAAATGTAAGCCCAAAAAGACCAAACCAGCTCGACTAGCCAAACGCCTAAGTCAGATATCTTTTTCAGTTCTCCAGCTTTTGGCATCACGACACAAACAGCATGAATGGGAAAAAGATCAAATGCAGCTGAGCCAACGAGTGTGCCAGGACCAAGACCTAAATGAGAAAACATAAATATAAGAATTCACAAACTTTAAAGTTAAAACCCGAAGTTATTTGGAATGAAGAACATAGAACAAGATACAGACCTCCAGCATTACGCTCCCCGAGATTCCGTATAGCGTCGATGGTAGCCAAAGAAATCTGAGGAAAACTAGTTCCAAAGGCCAACAAACTGATGTCTGCAATAGTAAAGTTCCAAACTTTCTTGAATGTGATGAGTTCAGCTTTAGTAATGGGATCAATTGTAACCACTTTACGGGAATGTTTGACGACATTCTCCATAGACTTGAAAAACCTTGCAGTAATAGCTGACAACCCGATAAAGCAGTAGGCAAGACCGAGGAAATATAAGACAGCTCTCAAACCATCTGACAAACTACTTTCTCCGGGGAATAGAAAGTAGTATCCACATCTTACATGCCCAAGAACCTTAGAAGATTCTTGCAATTTCTGGGTTTGATTAAAAATTGAGGCCATGGTAGCTTATTAAAACCCCCCCTGATGAGTCAACTGAACACTTGTGCTCACAGGGAAATAAGAATCTGACACACGAGAAAGAGGGTTAAAAAGGAGTGAAATATATAGGCTGATCGATAGAAAAGTAACAGGAGAAGGCGAAACAAACGGAGCATGCAATATAAGATAGATATATTTCTAGAGAATTCGTATGGGATGTGAGCGAAAGAAAAGGCGCGAAATCTAATCTATAAACAAATTAATAACAATTGCATGTGTCCACAGTGTGCGTTATCAAAATCCAGAGATCACATGAACGACGACAAAGATTATAAATTTCATAGTAAAACAAGTTGGGGTTATTTCAGCAAAATTTCGAGAGCCAAAAACCCTTGTTTCATGGGAAAATCTCAACAACAATAGATTAAAAAAAAAAAAAAAAAAGATAGAGTATGAAACCAGAGAATATCTGAGTGAACGGCATTCACAATCCGCCGATGACGGGAGAAATTATGCGAGAGATGGAAGGCGAGCTGACGCTAAGAGGCGTTGGATTTTGCGGTGGAGACACCTGACCTGATTCATATATAATATAACTAACTAACTAACTACATATAAAAGCATCAAATCTCCCTCTGAATTTATGACACACACACTTTTATTATTATTATTATTATTATTTTTTATTGTTTGTCGTCGGAACTTGAATTATTATTGTTTCCTACACGGATTTGCTCCATAGGTCGAATCGTATGGTCGTCACCGTTCACGTGGTGTTAGCTTGCTTATTAGATAGTTGACTATTTCGGATTGATCCTACCCTTTTTTTTATATACAAGAATCCATACGAGACCCGTTTTTTCTTCTTTTTTTTTTTTAGTCCCTCATATGATATCACCCTTTAAAATTGCCCTCACCAAATAGTCCAAACCCAAAAGCAATTTTTGGTTTTCACATTGTATATATATATATTTTTTTTTCTTTTCAAAAACCGAAAATATGTATGAGTTATGACATTGAGATGATAGCGAGTATATATTTATTTCAATTTTGGCCATTTGGATGATGTATGACATTGGCATCAATCCACCTTTTATATTAGCACATGTAATTCGTGTAAAGTGTTACTAGCAAGTCCAATTACAAAGATCACCAAAGACGCTGCCAAGAGTCGTGCCCAACTTTGAATATTACAGTAGTTTGGTGCTAACTTGTCACATACTTGGATAAGTAAGAAATCGATGACCGGACACCAATGTGCGAACTTTAACAAGAAGAAAAAAAAAAAACATAAGGGTATATTTGTAATTAAGTATTAGAAAGAAGCCCTATCTATATATATCCCTTGCACTATATAAAGATAAAAGGCAAAACCCTAGCTTTACTCTTCGACTCAGCCGTCTGTTTTGCTGAAACCATTTCCAGTTGGAGCTTAGGAAGACCACCATGGTATCTACTATCACCTCCCTTCTTCGCTCTTTTTTTTTCCATTGATTCTGATCTATTAGTTGTTTGTTTTTATAGTAGAATCAACGAATTTGATTTTACTTTTGTTTTCATCTACAACGAATCATTGTATCCTTTTCCTGAATGCATTGGCTCTAACTATGTTCTGATATGATTAGGATTTAGTGCTTGTTAGATTTGGTAGTGGAGAGCTCATGAATGTTGCGTATAGAGCATTTGCGTTGTTATACTTAGATTAACCTAATTACGCCACGATTTGGTTTTAGGCCCCAAAGAGAGGAGTGAAGGTAGCTGCCAAGAAGAAGACGGTATGTCCTTGAATCTTATATTCTTCATATTTTGTCGGTTAAGTTTGTGTATTGATTCCTGTTTTTTTTTTTTTTTTTCCAGGAGAAAGTTACGAACCCTCTATTTGAGAGAAGGCCCAAGCAATTTGGTATTGGTGGAGCTTTGCCTCCTAAGAAGGATCTCACTAGGTACATCAAATGGCCTAAGTCAATCCGTCTTCAAAGGCAGAAGAGAATCCTTAAGCAGAGGTTGAAGGTCCCACCAGCTCTTAACCAATTCACCAAGACTCTTGACAAGAACCTTGGTTTGTCTATTTTTTTCATTCTCAATCTCCTTTTTTTCTTCTTCTTTGTACTGTTGCTGTAAAGATTATGACAAGCCTTGGTTTGTTTCTGTCTTTTCCACCCTTAATTTGACAGCAACCAGTCTCTTCAAGGTCCTTCTCAAGTATAGGCCAGAAGATAAAGCTGCCAAAAAAGATCGTCTTATCAAGAAAGCTCAAGCTGAAGCTGAGGGAAAGCCTTCTGAGTCTAAGAAGCCCATTGTTGTCAAATATGGCCTCAACCATGTTACTTACCTCATTGAGCAGAACAAGGCACAACTTGTTGTCATCGCTCATGATGTTGACCCTATTGAGTTGGTTGTCTGGTTACCTGCTCTGTGCAGGAAGATGGAAGTCCCTTACTGCATTGTCAAGGGCAAATCTCGTCTTGGAGCGGTAAGCCTAGTGTCCATTTTGGGCTCCTCATGTCTCTCTAGTTAACATGGATTTTTTAATCTTTATTTCTATCTCTTACTTTCAGGTTGTTCACCAAAAGACTGCTGCTTGCTTGTGTTTGACCACTGTCAAGAACGAGGATAAGCTTGAGTTCAGCAAAATCCTTGAGGCTATCAAGGTAAAAAAGCTTTTGTGACAAATAGATTTGGTGAATTTTGCTGTGAAACATAAACTTGGGGATTCTTATGAAGTTTTAACTTGGTCTATAGGCTAACTTCAATGACAAGTACGACGAGTACAGGAAGAAATGGGGAGGAGGCATAATGGGATCTAAATCACAGGCTAAGACTAAGGCCAAGGAGAGGGTTATTGCGAAGGAGGCTGCCCAAAGGATGAATTAATTGGTGTGTCTGCTCGGATTCGTAAAACCTTAATAGAGCTCTTTGTTTAGCTGTTTTTGAAGAAGTCTTGTTATGTTATGGATGGTTGCCCTTTCTTCGAGCAGTTTCGATGTTATTCAAGCCGGATCTTTTTGGTATTTAAACATGATATTGCGATAGTAACGTCGAAGCTAACTACATTAAACATTTTATTGTGCCATTCTTACGAGTAATTTGTTGTCGTCGGCTTGAGCATACGAATGAGATTGTTTCATTTAGGAAAATGTGGTGAAAGAGACCAATAAATGAAAATAGTAAGTAGGATGGTTAAAAAAAAAAAAAATCTATAACGAGTGGGCTGATAGGAGTTTGGGCCTGATATGAAATAAATATACGACCCAGGTTGGAACATCATTAATTCGGAATCTGACCCTTAATAATTCTGTTGGTCAGTCAGAGCGATTTGCAATCTGAAGTTATTTGGAGGGAATCTTTGGAGTGGTAACGGGCATGGAAGGCACAGATCCAAGCTCTACACCATCCCTGCTCATTCAAGTATGTCTCTTTCTCCTCCCCATTGCCTTCAACTCTCGCCGTATCATTTTTTTTTAGATTTCTAGGGTTTCTTTTGTTTTTGGATTGCGAACAAGTTTTTCTTCTAGGGTTTGTTTTCTTCGAAATTGAAGTTGATTTGGGTTTTTTTCCTTTATAGGTTGGTTCTTGTGGGATGATATACACGAAATTGAAAGACGAATTTGAGGAATTCTTCAGTGAGAGCTCGATCACTAGAACCCCAAAAGTTTACAAGGAATACAAAGATTTCATTATCAGTAAGTTTAGAGAGGACACTTCTAGGAGGCTCACCTTCACCAGTGTCCGCAAGTTTCTCGTTGGCGATGTCAATTTGCTTCTTAAAGTTTTTCTCTTCCTCGAAAACTGGGGATTGATCAATTTTGGGTCTTCCCTGAATATAAATGATCATCTCTTGTTGGTGGATGATGCTAAAATCAAACTTGGGACTCCTGCTGGGATTCGAGTTACTGCAACCCCTAATTCTTTGAGGCCTATTACTGCACCGCCTCTTGTTGATGAAAGAGCTGACACCGCGGCTTCAAATTGCCCCCGCTGACCTCTTATTCTGATGTTTTCACCGGTTTTAAGAAGCCGGATGATGTTTTGCTTTGTGGCCTTTGTCGAGAACGTTGTGATTCTGCTTTCTATCAACATAACAAGGTGAGTTTTTTTCAAAAAATTTGTTTCCTGACTTATTATGTTGGCAGAGTATTGTCAACATATGCGAAAAGTGTTTCAAGAATGGAAACTATGGGGAGAACTACGCTGCAGATGATTTTAACTTGATTGGGAAATCAACTGCAGCTGTCTGGACCGAGGAAGAGATCCTCCTCTTCCTAGAATCTGTGCTGAAACACGGAGATGACTGGGAACTCATTGCTCAAAGTGTTTATACAAAGAGTAGACTAGATTGTATTTCTAAATTCATTGAGCTCCCGTTTGGAGAGTTTCTGATGGGTTCTGCTTCTGGAAGACTCACTGCCTCTATCCCCACCGAGGATGAAAACAGAAGACACCTTTCATCTTCATCCGCAGAACAGGTGAAAAATGATGGTCAAGAACGTGCGGAACAAAAGGTAGATCACGTTGATGACAATGAGCCTCCAGCAAAAAGGAAATGCGCTGCACTATTATCAGACGGTGGTAGTTCACTTTTGAAACAGGTGAATATTTGGTTAAGCAATGTGCCTTGTGTTCATTGTCTTCAATATGAGTGTAATATTTGGGTTCCTCTCTGCCGTTAATTGTAGCAGAGAGTACCCTTTCAACTCCAGTGAGGAAAAGTATTTTCAAGAGATAACTAACATCTTTACATATTATTGCACATTAGGTGGCTGCCATGGCAAGCAAAGTTGGCCCATCTGTCACAACCGCTGTTGCAAAAGCTGCAATTGTAGCTCTTTGTGATGAAGCCTCATGTCCAAAAGAGATATTCGAAACCGGTGATTACACCAATTCCGCAGTTGACAGGTTCGATTCTCTAACCCCTTCAATTTGCTAATGGGTTGGCTTCTGATGTAGTTGACTCAAAACTTTGCTGACAGAGCTGATGGAGACAAAGATACGGATATAGAGAAACATGAAGAAGATAAAGGTAAATTGTGCTGTGATGCAATTCGCATACCTGGATTTAAAAGGAAAAGCTCAAGAGTTTTAAAGATTTGTTAATGATTATAAATACAAATGCAGACGGGCCTCAGGGTCTACCTGTAGCTTTAAAGATAAGAGCGTGTGCGGCAACAGCACTAGGAGGTGTGGCTGCTCAGGCGAAAATACTGGCTGATCAAGAAGAAAGAGAAATGGAACATATAGCTGCGACGGTAATAGACGAGCAGGTTAGTATAAAAATGAAAAAGCTTTAGAGTCTCTAAGCTTTCTCTCTCTCTCTCTCTTTCTCTTCTATTTGTTTTGTCGCTTATATTAATTCTCTAATTAACGTGCCAATAGATGTAGAAGCTTTGTTGACTTTTTATGAGTAAGTTACATATGATATACGTATCTTTGTGTCG
>OY978511.1:11156833-11205431 GCA_963854855.1 Nasturtium officinale
AACCCATGCCCTGCTATATGTCCTAAACGGTCCACTAGCAATAAAACATGTGTGAATATGACAGCTGGGTCATTCATCTCTTCTTCTACAATCCAAACGCCACGTGGCTTACCGATTTTTAAATCCAACGTACCTTCTCGATGACACTCTTTTTAAAGACGATCGAGCTTCGTTTCGTCCCGCAACGGCTCCAAGTTTGACAATGGCGGAAGATGAAATAGTAGTCGAAGAAGAGCAACCACAGGAGGTAACTCTACCTTCTTCGCCTTCGCCTTCCTTAGTGGTGGAAGACGATGATGAGATTAAGCTCAAGCACTTGGATTTCATTCAAGTGACGGCGATTTACTTCGCCGCCTTTTTCTGGACGCTCCATGAGTTCGGTAAAGACAACGCTGGTCCGCTCAAGCTTGGTGTCGAGAACATCGAAGCTTCCGTTCAAGCTGTGCTCTCACCATTATACGACAAATTCCACGACGTTCCTTTCAAGCTTCTCCTATTCGTCGATCGTAAGGTAAGGCAACGCCGATTCTTAATGTCCCTCTTTTCCAAGGGTTTCAGTGAATCAGAATGATGCGTGAGGGATACGTGATTTGCAGGTGGACGATGTGTTCTTTGATGTACAGACGTACCTTCCTTCTTTGGTGAAAAAAGCTACTAGCCAAGCGCTCACGGTAGCCACGGAAGTGCAACGTGCCGGCGTCGTGGACACCACCGCAAGGACTGTCTGCGACAAGTACGAGCCAGTGGCGGAGTATTACGCTGCAACTCTGTGGCGCTTGCTGAATCGAGTACCCTTATTTCCCCAAGTTGCGCAGTTAGTGATCCCGACGGCGCTTTATTGGTCGGAGAAATACAACGATGTGGTTCGTTACGTTGGCGACAGAGATTACTACGTGGCAGAGTATCTACCAATGATTCCTATTGAGAAGATTTCTGATATTTTGGAACAAGACCAGTGTCAAGCCGGCTACTCCCACTAATGAAGCCTTTAAGAGAAGTTTAACGAGTCTCACGTGTACTCATGTTTTTTTCTTCTTTGCTTTATGAAATTGTCATTTCAAGACGCAATATTTCTTCGATATTTCATTAAAAGAATTTGCCTTTTAATAACACAAAGAGACATACAAAGACTCAACACGCAGATAACAGTGTTGATTCATTTGTCTTTAGTAAGGAGAGTGTCTGTTTTTCTTGCGATTCCTCGGTGGCTTAACGACCAATTCACTTGAAGTCCAAGACCGATTAATCTCAGTAGAACTCTCATCAGATTTCCAACAACATAAGACCATCTTTATCCATTAAAAGAAAAACATAAACCAATTAAATGTAAACAAGTGGTCTATGGGATTCTTAATTTTGCTAGATGAAGTTCTTATATAAGAAACTTTTCTTACTCTCTCTTATTCCTATTCATTATTTTCTATTTTTTTAATATTAAGAAACTTTCTCTAAAACCTCGAATGAGGTTGCTCTAACCGCCCATCTTCACCGCCGGTCCATCTAAATAACCCTGCAGCTCCTCCATACTCGCATGGCATCTGCAGAACGCTCCTTACTACATCCATGTGACCTCCACCAAGAATAGCTTCAGCAGAACCGATTGATCCAGTCCCTTTATTGTTTACCGGGAAGTAACCGATAGTTCCTGCGCAGGTTCCACCGATAACCCATAAGTCCTCACCTCCTGGACAATGGCAATCGACAAAATAATCAACCTGTAAAAGAGCCAACAAGTTTTTCAGTAACCATTAGGTTGGGTTTCATTCAAAGGGGATGGAATAAGATTTTTTTACATTATCTTGAGTCCAACTATCAGAGGCGAGTTCCCGAGCTTTCTCTAGGTTGACTTCACAGTTTCCGTCTTGCCAATCCCAGATACTAGAAAGGAGCAAACAAATTGAATAACAGAGGCGGCACAATTAGCAGACCACGAGAAAGAGTACCTTAGGGTTTCTATATGAGTAAGACACCAAAGCTTTTTATAGCAGTCTCCAAGGAAACCTATTTTGCCAATTGAAGTTCCCACGTTGATCACCTAGAATAGCGGTCAAAGCAAAAAAATGGTTTAGTACTCTCATCATCTCTCATCAAAAGAAGGTGAAAACCTTAAATGTAAAACTTACAGAATCCAGATGGTCATCGTCATTGATATCACCTTCAGTGTTAAATAGACAAATCAATCCATCCACGGAAGCAGAAAGAAGCTTGTTGGGGTTGTTAGGAACAAAGTGTACCTGTAATGAAGAAAACCCGCGTCACAGAAATGAGTCCTATTGAGTTGAAGAGATACAAAAGACATGACACTTGCATTCTACTTTAGGAGTAACATCGCA
Organism: Nasturtium officinale; assembly: GCA_963854855.1. Taxonomy (NCBI): domain Eukaryota; kingdom Viridiplantae; phylum Streptophyta; class Magnoliopsida; order Brassicales; family Brassicaceae; genus Nasturtium; species Nasturtium officinale. The sequence goes on from OY978511.1 coordinate 11,159,167, forward strand.
GAGAAACGCACCTGAGTAACGTCGTCCATGTGGGATTCCTCTAAACAAGCAACTTGCTTTGAGTTTCTCCAGTCCCACAGAAGAACCTGCTCCAACATTTGAGATTGTAATTAGAGTTTTTTTATTTATTTTTATTTTTTTAAGGTGCAGAAAGGGTCTTATTTAAGAGGAAGCCTAACTTGCTCTTTGCATCCAGCAGCCAAAGGAGTATCTGCAGCACCTCCATAGGAGAAGCTGAAAATGTCCTGATCATTCCAAGCGTCAATGCACGAAACCTGTAACACATGAACTAAACGAATCAGGCTTAAATTGAATATGAACAACGTTATCCAGAAAAGGAAACACATTTAAGACACCTCCTGTTGGAAACATCGGGTGTCACGGTATCCGAATGGCCTTTACATTCGCCGTAGTATTGGCCGGTCACCGGCGAGTAAAGCTCGACAGTGTTGGTAGATAAAGAGACCGCAATTGCTGTCCAATCAAATCTGTCAAAAAAAAAAAAAAACAGAGTTAGGAAGACGTTTTGTTTGGTTATACTTATCCAAAAGAGTAATCAGAAAACAGAACCCTTACTTTGGGACAATCTGGAAGACGTAGTCAGAGCCGAAGTTGGTCTGAATATAGTTCTTCAGCCCAAACTCCTTCACATTTTCAGTCGAAGAATGATGACGATTTTGCACCTCCACCTCCACCTCCACCTCCATCTCCATGGGTTTTCCTAAGGTTTAACAGTTAGGGTTGTTAGAAGATCTATACGAGCATCTGCTCTAACCTTCTTAATCGTCTGGAAGGTTAGTTTATGGTCCATTTCTCACCCAACCAAATTTGTCCATCTTCCATATGGCCCCATCTAACACTACTCTTTACTATTTGACACGAGTTTATTAAATTTCTCTGTCCCATCTAATCTCCATGCAAATAATTCAATATATGGGTTCTTGCCCTAGTTGTGTGATAAACAAAAGTATACTTTTAATACAAACATAAATAAAATAAAGTATACTGGCCATAAACAAATATATAATTTAAAATTAAACTAATAATATTTCGTCAACGTGACGGCAGAACAAAAAAATCAGTGGTTCCGACTACTCACGAGTTACCCCACAATATAGCTGATACTGATAGTTTCTTTGTTTTATAAATTAAAGTTGATATTGAGAATTAGGCTGCGAATCGCTCTCACTTTTTTTTTTTTTTTCAATCGCTCTCAAATATGATCTTCAGATCTAAAGGTTTGTTGATTTTACAACCTACAATATTTTGATTTTTTTTTTTGAGTAACATATAAATACAACATACATATACGGCCCCCGAGGTCCGGTTCTCTTCAGTTTTGTTTTAATATTATGGGGAAAATAGTGATTCGATTCAAACGTCGGTCCAATCTTCTTAAATACATTTAAACAACATATTTCACAAAAAACATGCTGCACTTTATATGTGAATACATGTTTGTCAAAATGTGGCTAAACGTGCGTTGATTCGATAGATGGTTAAGATGTACCTACATATACTTTATATATATTTTTTTTTTCAAAACGTGCGTAATAACAAATAAAATCTATAAAAAAAAAGAGAGTTGATGTTCATATTATGCAGTAGAAAACAATTATATTCATATGTGCCTCTCAATTTCACTTTATAGCTGCTCTTGTTTCTTCTCACTTTACAACTAGTATTCATCGTTCGATCATATAGGGTCATGGCTCCAATAATTGCTTCAAAAAGTCATGACGAGACTTTTCCACATCCAGATCACAAATAAAATAAATTTTGGTTTCCTTTGTGTATCCTTGTTAATATTTTATTATTATTTTTTACCTGTCGGTTGATCTTTTCTGATCAAGTCGAGGATCTAAAAGGAAGACAAGTCTCAGATGACACTTTCCACTCTTCGACATTATTGTATAGTCTCTGCGAATCTTGTCAGAAACTTATTTATGTTTTCTCATTCTTTAAAAAAAAATATTTAGTTTAATAAGGTTCGGTTCATAGTCCAAATTTCTACTATAAATGTAGAATTTTAGTGGTAAAGCAACTTAAATATACTATTAGTAATCACTAAGCTAAAAAGCGTTTTTCTGTGTCGATTTTTTTTAATAACTAAAAAGAAATAAATGTCAACTAGATTTTCTCAACTAAATCAGAAGCTCCGTGTAATAATTTGTCAGAGATAGGTATCCGCGATTTGTCATTTCGATGAATTTGTCTATTCTTCTAATGTATAAAAATTAGCAGCTAGCACAAATTGAAGTATTTGTGATTCATTTGAACGTACATAAATAATCTTAGTATTCAGTACCTCCTGGTCCAACGAATTCTTATCCTATTATTATATACTTATTAAAGAATTTAACAACTTCGAGTTTTTAAATAAAGAGTTAATTTCAAGAAAAATTTCAAACAATGACAGATATTATGGGTAAAACAAGCTGACCAAATATATATATATATAGTGCAAATGTTTAGAACAGTAGAACAAAACATAATAACACAAAACTACAAAGTGTATATTTAAAAATGCAACAACTCAGCAAGTTATGTAATTTAATTTTTTAAAATTTAAAAAATAAAACAATTTTTTTAAATAAAATTATGGATAAAAACCAACAGACAAGCTCACCATTCTAAAGGGTAGCTAGAAAAAAAGGAAAGAAATTGCGATACAAAAATTGTAGAACGCCGGTTCAAAGCCGCAACTATATACTATAAAACAAGAACCAAACTACTTGTATAATATTTATTGTTAATAAAATGAAAGTGAATATAATAACTAGTAGCCGAAAATAAATATAATATGTGAATAAGGGTTAAGGAGTTGCTTTCATTTCCCAAAAGTATGTGTAATATAATGGTATAAAAGTCTTGGTGATGAAAATCTTTTATTTTTTTTTGGGTGTAGCAGCGTCATTTGTTGAAGTGTTATTGAGTAGCGTAGCAATCCTTTAATTTTCTCGTGAGGTTCTTCTTATTTTGTCAGCTGCGAAAAGTTCATATCAAACCGAAGATAATTCTGACTAATTTTCTCTTCCTCTCTTTTTTTTTTTTTTTTTTTTTTTGGTTCTTCTTCTGGGAAAATGAGGAGAGTCTCTTCTTCTCCATCTTCATGGCTCTCCGAGCTCTCTTGCTCGTCTTCAGCTGTTGTAGACCCAACATCCTCGTATCCAGAAGCAATCCAGTGGCTGAGATTTGTTTTGCTCTCTCCATGCCCTCAACGTGCACTCTTCTCCGCCGTAGATCTTTTATTTCTCGTCGTCCTCGTCTGCTTCGCTCTCCAAAAACTCTTTTCTTCTTCTTCTTCTTCCGAAATCAATGACACCAGTAAGCCCCTAATTGGAAACCGAAGTAGAATCCCAACTAGAACAACGGCGTGGTTCAAAGCGACGGTCATAGCCACCGTTCTATTGTCGTTTTGCTCTGTGGTGCTCTGCGTTTTGGCGTTCACGTCGAAGAAACCATGGAACCTCATAGACCCGCTGTTTTGGCTAATTCACGCCGCCACAAACGCCGTAATCGCGGTTCTCGTCCTCCACGAGAAGAGATTCGCAGCTCTGGCTCATCCCTTATCTCTAAGAATCTACTGGATTTCAAGTTTCCTCCTCACATCTCTATTCCTTGTCTCCGGAATTTTCCGTTTGCTTTCCGACGTCTCGAGTCTCAGATTAGAAGACGTCGCTTCCTTCTTCTCCCTCCCGCTAACCGCCGTTCTGCTCATCGTCTCCGTCAGAGGAAACACAGGACTGGTCACAACGGAGACGGAGGGTGACAACAGTCTTACGAAATCAAACAACGTCTCTCTTTACGCATCCGCTTCAGCTTTCTCCAAGATGTTTTGGTTATGGATGAACCCTTTACTCAGCAAAGGATACAAATCTCCATTGACGCTCGATCAAGTCCCCACTCTCTCTCCGGACCACAAAGCAGAAAGGCTCTCGCTTTTCTTTGAATCCAGTTGGCCTAAACCCTCCGAGAACTCGAGCCACCCTGTGCGTACGACTCTAATCCGATGTTTCTGGAAGGAGATTCTCTTCACAGCTATCCTAGCCATCGTCCGTCTCTGCGTCATGTACGTTGGTCCCGTTCTCATTCAGAGCTTCGTTGATTTCACCTCCGGCAAGAGATCATCGCCGTTGCAGGGTTATTACCTCGTCCTCGTCCTCCTCCTAGCCAAATTTGTCGAGGTCTTGACCACACATCAGTTTAATTTCAATTCGCAGAAGCTTGGGATGCTTATAAGGTCAACTCTAATCACTGCACTCTACAAGAAAGGTTTAAAGCTCACCGGCTCAGCGCGTCAGAACCATGGTGTAGGACAAATAGTGAATTACATGGCCGTCGATGCACAACAACTCTCAGATATGATGCTTCAGCTCCACGCAATCTGGCTCATGCCTTTACAAGTGACTGTTGCGTTACTTCTTCTCTACGGAAGCTTAGGGGCGTCTGTTGTGACTGCGGTTATTGGGCTGACTGGAGTCTTCGTCTTCATCCTCCTTGGCACTAAGAGAAACAACAGATACCAATTCAGCTTGATGGGAAACCGAGATTCTCGGATGAAGGCCACCAACGAGATGCTCAATTACATGCGAGTAATCAAGTTTCAAGCTTGGGAGAATCATTTCAACAAAAGGATCCTCAAATTTAGGGACATGGAGTTTGGTTGGCTCTCCAAGTTTCTCTACTCCATTGCTGGTAACATCATTGTCCTATGGAGCACCCCGGTGCTTATCTCTGCCCTCACCTTTGCTACTGCGCTTGCCTTGGGAGTCAAGCTTGACGCAGGGACTGTGTTCACAACCACGACCATTTTCAAGATCCTGCAAGAACCCATCAGGACGTTTCCTCAGTCTATGATATCTCTCTCTCAGGCTATGATCTCTCTAGGAAGACTGGATTCATACATGATGAGCAGAGAGTTGTCCGGAGATGCCGTGGAGAGAGCCCTGGGTTGTGATGGTAATACTGCCGTCGAGGTTAGAGATGGAAGCTTCGGTTGGGATGATGAGGACAACGAACCTGCACTCAAAGAAATCAACTTTAAGGCTACGAAAGGAGAGCTCACTGCGATAGTTGGAACTGTTGGTTCAGGGAAGTCTTCCCTTTTAGCTTCGGTTCTTGGCGAAATGCACAGAATCTCCGGTCAGGTGCGTATTTTTTTTTTTTTTTTTTCCGTGTAGTCTTTAGATTCAGAGAACTAACAATCGAGACATTGATTGATTTGAAACTTGTTTATTTGTAGGTGAGGGTTTGTGGGAGCACAGGTTATGTAGCGCAAACATCGTGGATCCAAAACGGGACGGTTCAAGACAACATCTTGTTTGGTCTTCCAATGGTTAGAGAGAAGTACAATGAAGTTCTAAATGTCTGTTGTCTTGACAAAGACCTGCAAATGATGGAGTTTGGGGATCAGACTGAGATAGGAGAGCGGGGAATTAACCTCAGCGGAGGGCAGAAGCAGCGTATACAGCTTGCACGTGCGGTGTACCAGGAATGCGATGTATACTTGCTGGACGATGTTTTTAGCGCTGTGGATGCTCATACCGGTTCAGATATATTCAAAGTAACAAGGGACAAAAAAAAAAGTTCTTGATGTATTCTGTTACCTTTATATTGCCATACAATTTAATTCTTGTTATTGTGATGTTTTTGCAGAAATGTGTAAGAGGAGCTTTGAAAGGCAAGACCATCTTGCTTGTAACCCATCAAGTGGATTTCTTGCACAATGTCGATTGCATCTTGGTAGAACCATGATTCAAACTTTTATCTGTTTGAACACGAGATACTCGTACTTGTGCTTACGAGATAAGAGTTTTTCAGGTGATGCGGGAAGGAAGGATTGTCGAATCAGGAAAATACGATGAATTAGTTAACTCTGGGTTGGATTTTGGGGAACTCGTGGCTGCACATGAGACATCAATGGAGATAGTTGAAGCCGGTGCAGACTCTGCAACAGCAGCAGCAATGGCGACTTCCCCTAGAACAGCAACATCTCCTCATGCAAGCTCTCCAAGAAGATCCATGGACTCTCCTCACTTAAGTGATCTAAATGATGAGCATATCAAGTCATTTCTCAGCTCTAATAACATAGAAGATGGCTCGAAGCTCATCAAAGAAGAGGAAAGGGAAACCGGACAGGTCAGCCTACAAGTTTACAGACACTACTGCACTGAAGCATATGGCTGGTGGGGCATTGTGCTTGTAGTGTTTTTCTCTCTTACGTGGCAGGGTTCTCTAATGGCAAGTGATTACTGGCTTGCCTACGAAACATCAGCCAAGAACGCAATATCATTTGACGCTTCCGTCTTCATTCGTGTATACGTCATTATTGCACTAGTTTCTATCGTTTTGGTGAGCCTCCGATCATTTTACGTCACCCACTTGGGACTCAAGACGGCTCAAATATTTTTCCGGCAGATTCTTAACAGTATCTTACATGCACCTATGTCATTCTTTGACACCACACCATCGGGAAGAATTCTGAGTCGGGTGAGAAAATGTTCACAAAATTACAGTTTGTTTTCGTATATATTTGAGCAGAAATGTTAAAGACTGTTCTCTTTCAAACTTTGCAGGCATCGACTGATCAGACCAACATCGATATCTTCATTCCGTTTATGCTTGGACTTGTGGCCTCAATGTACACCACTCTGCTGAGTATTTTCATAGTTACTTGCCAGTACGCTTGGCCAACTATATTCTTTGTGATTCCCCTTGGATGGCTCAACATCTGGTACCGGGTAGGCAAATCTCCTATTCTATGTTCTGATGTCTGTTCTTTTGAGTAACGATGTTCTGAATATCACTTTGATTTTTTAATCTTCAGAACTATTACCTCGCTTCTTCCCGTGAATTAACGCGGCTAGACTCAATTACTAAGGCTCCCATCATCCATCATTTCTCAGAAAGTATAGCCGGAGTAATGACAATCCGATCATTTAGGAAACATGAGTTATTTAGGCAAGAAAATGTGAAGCGTGTCAACGCTAATCTCAGGATGGACTTCCACAACAATGGCTCCAACGAATGGCTCGGGTTTCGGCTAGAGCTGATTGGAAGCTGGGTTCTGTGCATCTCGGCTCTGTGTATGGTATTGTTACCCAGCAACGTTATCAGGCCAGGTACAAATCATTAAACTCCCTTTTTAGTAGTTGATATCAAGAATCAATCATGGATATTCTTTAAATCCGATGCAGAGAATGTTGGGCTATCACTTTCGTATGGATTGTCCCTGAACTCGGTTCTATTCTGGGCCATATACATGAGTTGCTTTGTTGAGAACAAGATGGTGTCTGTTGAAAGGATAAAACAGTTCACTGATATTCCCTCAGAATCCGAATGGGAGAAGAAAGAAAACCTTCCACCTTCGAATTGGCCCTTCCTTGGGAATGTGCGTATCGAAGACCTCAAGGTGAGTGAGCTAAAGAAACCAAACATCTTCGTATTTAAAACTTACATTTACTGTTCAAAAGTTGTGAAGAATCTGTGTGTGTAAACAACAGGTACGCTACAGACCGATCACTCCACTAGTGCTCAAGGGAATCAGTCTTGACATCAAAGGAGGAGAGAAAGTTGGTGTGGTTGGACGAACGGGAAGTGGGAAATCAACTTTGATCCAAGTCTTGTTCAGGCTTGTAGAACCCTCAGGAGGGAAGATAATGATCGACGGGATTGATATATGCTCTGTAGGGCTACATGATCTCAGATCAAGATTCGGTATCATTCCGCAAGAACCTGTCCTTTTCGAAGGAACGGTGAGGAGCAACATCGACCCAACAGAACAATATTCTGACGAAGAAATCTGGAAGGTGGTGGTAGTACCTGTTTTTTTCTTTTTCTTTTTCTTTTGCCTTGGTATCTTCGAGCTATAAGCCTCTAACCATATTATATGCGATACCATAATAATCTGTTTTTGTTTTATGAATTTATGCAGAGCCTAGAACGATGCCAACTCAAGGATGTTGTTGCTACCAAGGCTGAGAAACTTGATTCTTTGGGTGAGTTTGATTTATAACATTTTGTTTCAGTTGAGTTTGGATTTAGATAATAATTAATGAAACAATACTTGTTTGATTGGAAAAGTGGTTGACAATGGAGAGAACTGGAGCGTAGGGCAGAGGCAGCTTCTATGCTTAGGCAGGGTTATGCTAAAACGCAGCAAACTTCTGTTCCTAGACGAAGCAACTGCATCCGTTGATTCCCAAACCGACGCTGTGATTCAGAAGATCATCAGAGAAGACTTTGCATCTTGCACCATTATCAGCATCGCTCACCGGATTCCTACGGTGATGGACTGTGATCGAGTTCTTGTCATCGACGCTGGGAAAGCGAAAGAGTTCGATAGCCCCGCTCGTTTGCTGGAGAGGCAGTCTCTATTTGCGGCGTTAGTGCAAGAGTATGCTCTACGATCTGCTGGAATATAAATTACCTGATGCCTACCAGGAACTCATTTACATTTAAGGTTGTTGCAGACATGAGAAGAATCCCAATATTATTTCTTACTAATGATAAGATCACATGCTTTAGATCTAATTGTTTTACTCACTAACTACTTCAATCTAACTCTTCTAAGTTCTAAGAATCCAGTAGTTCAACAACACGTGAATTTAGTTATTTTCTACACAATGTTGGCTTTGTTTTGTGTAGGTTACTTGTTCATTTATGTCTAGAAAGATGAGTAGATAAGGTCAATAGAAACAAATGATGTAGAACGTGAGAAACATTGAAAGCAAAGATGTAACACAACTTTAACGGTCAAAAGGAAGACTCTCATTAATTAAAATGTGACCTCGACTAAAAATACATTTAACAAACAAACAGATTCCTGCAACTTCTTAATGGACAAAGCATTGCGGTCAAACTTCAACGGTGTAGACTCTCGAGTTTATCTATGTTTGACAGTTCAAACATAAATTTAAACTACTTCAACGAGAATACATGCCTACTTAAGTATATATACTGTTTAGTTTCGTTGACCATGTCTATGTTATAGCATTCTTTGAACCCTTATTAACACAAATGTTCTTTGATCGCTAGCCATGGATACGGAGCTATCTCAATTGATTTCAGGATAAGCCAAACTGCCATGTTCTTGATTTATGTTTTCTGGGGAGTGTGTGTTGGATAATCTTCAACATTAGTTTCGGAATAAAAGTTGTAATTTCCTCAAAAATGATCTGCTTTGCATTGTTGTTATTTCTCTTCTTTTTTTTGGTAACAAAGTTGTTATGTCTCTTAGAACTTTTAACTAATAGAACACGAAATAAAAGAAAGGTTTTCGTAATTATATTCTACATCAATTCAGGCAAAAATATTGATGTAAAATTCATTTCTGGGGCAAAGATGGAGTAAAAATTCACAATGAATGTAGTAAACTAGAGAAATCAGTGGAACAATTCTCGTGTTAAAAACATTAAAAGAAGATAAATTTAGATGGTAATTACTAATTAGGGGTGGTAAGTTACAGTTTAACAACAGTAAAGAGTAGTTAAAGAGGGAGGCGATGAGGCAAAGAAAAATTAGGGAAAGTGGTGAAAGAAAGAAGAAGAAGGAGTAGACTTAAAAGAGAAATAGATGGGTATTTATTTAAGACAGGCCCATCTAGCAGAAGAATGCGTGGTGTGAGAGAGGCCCATCTAGGAGAAGAACGCGTTGTGTAAGAGAGGCCCATCTAGGAGAAGAGCGGGTGGTGTAAGAGAGGCCCATCTAGCAGAAGAACGCGTGGTGTCACGCTCTTACTAAAATTCTTTGTTAAAGATCCATTCCATCATGATATATGCAAACACAGTAGTATACAACATTTATATATACCGATGATTAATATTTGCAATTTCCATTTTTAGTTCCAAATTTTTATTTATGCTCAGAGAGAATTCGATAGCAAAGCTGGGTTATTTCTAAGAGGTAAATCTGAAACCTCTTCTTTCATGTGTATACCACGTCGTCGTCTTCTTCTTCTTCTTCTTCGTCTTTTTTTTTTTTTGGTCAAAGGTCTTGTTTGTTATATAGTTGTATATTTATACATTTTAATTTATTTTATTTTGGTTTCCCAGTTTGTTGTTGGTATCGTAAGCTCAGTTGACATCTAGATTCAATGTTAGATAGAGAGATTCATTCATAAATGATAAACCCATTTCTGCTATCTCTGCTTCTTTGAATCTTGGACTTGTTCTGTCTCTCTCTTGGTATGTATATACGTCATTCCCTTTCTCTTGTTTCCTACTTTGGTTTATTACATCGACGACAAGACTTCTTGTGGTCTCTCTTGTGGTCAAGACTTATTACATCGAAACCGTTTCATTTAAGCTTCCCCTGTGTTGGATTCTGCCCTCTCTTCCTCGTGTCTCTCAAGAATTGAGCTCATTCAATTTATATGTATTCACTTTCAATGTTACACTTTTTAAGTGTTTGGAGTTTAACTTTTCTGTCTTTACACAATTGCTGTGGCATGTGTGTGTGTCTCATTTTTGTATGCCTCAGGAATAGTATACAAGCTTCCATTTCTTATGCTCTTGCATTTACTGGTGATTTGCTCAGATGGAGTCTATTCATTCAGATGGCATCGGAGCTTTTCTCGATGAATCCTCTAAGCAACTGAATTCTCCATATCTCAATGGAATTAACGGAGAGCCTGAGCTACTTCCGCGTGTTGGAGATCAGTACCAAGCAGATATACCACTGCTACTACCAGAATATGATCGTTTAAAGCTCGTTACATGCTTCCAATCAGAGCCTCACCTCACATTTGGCTTGCCTATCCCACTTATGTGGACTAGAAGTGAAAAGTTCAGAGGTTTCCATGAAGCAGAAACTGAAAAAGGGACTCCGTCTACCGATTTTTCCCCTGGACCGGCTACCAGTGTGAATCTCCGGAGTATTGTGCTTGCATTGCCATGCCAAAGAAATGCTAAGTTCAAGTTTGACTGGCTCGATAACAGTCTCTATCCATTCCCTGGGACTTTGGGTCAATCTTGGGAACATGCTGAGCAAGAGCGGTTTCTTCTTGGCCTCTATTGTCTTGGAAAAAACCTTGTCTTGGTGCAGAGATTTGTTTCGAGCAAGCAGATGGGAGATATGCTCTCATACTATTATGGCAACTTCTACAGGTCTCATGAATACCGCAGATGGGTAGGCGGACGCAAGTCTAGAAGCAGACGGTCTGTTCAAGGCCACAAGTTATTAACAGGTTGGAGGCAGCAAGAGTTGCTCTCTCGGATCTCGTCTCATGTATCTGAGGAATGTAAGAGTACGTTGCTTAAGGTACATAAGCTTCTGGTTAGTTCGTGGTTGCTGAGTAATCTGAAACTGAAATAACAATAGTCAAAATGCAGAGTCTTGAAATTTCTAATGTGTTGTTTTTGTAGGTATCTAAAGCATATAGGGAAGATAAGATTGCACTGGAGGAGTATGTATTCACTTTAAAGAATACTGTTGGTATTGAAATGCTTACAGAAGCGATTGGTATAGGTAAAGGGAAAAGAGATCTGACCAACTGTGCGTTAGAGCCAACTAAGTTGAATCACGGAGCCTCTGCTAACTCTCAAGTACGAATACGCAACGATCTTCCCATTACGGATATAGTCAAATTCTTAACTGGAGAATATAGGATGAGCAAAACCCGATCCAGTGACCTCTTCTGGGAAGCTGTTTGGCCACGTTTATTGGCAAGAGGGTGGCATTCTGAGCAGCCGAAAGATGGTCCAAGGAATTCTCTTGTTTTTCTCATACCAGAAGCCAATAAGTTTTCCAGGAGGAAGATGTCAAAGGGGAATCACTACTTTGATTCTCTCACTGATGTCTTGAACAAAGTTGCTTTAGATCCCACACTTCTTGAGCTCAAAACTGATGAGGATGGCGTGAATAAAGGGAGCAAAGAAGAGGGAATTAAGAATGACCTTCCCATAAAATTAGAAGAGTTTGATGATTCTTCACCAAACAGCAAGAAGAAGAAGAGGTACCTACAACCACAAAGCAAAACAAGTAAAAGCCAGGAGGTCATGATGTTTACCATTGTAGATACCAGTGTGGCGAATGGTGTGGAAGGATGTACATTGAAAGAGCTGAGATCTCTGCCTGTTGATACGGGCAGTTCAATAGCAAACTCTCCAAATTACTTGAGTGAATCTGAGGATAACCTGTCAGCAGAATATGAAAACAAGGAAGAGACAACAGGTATAACAATGGCTTCGAGAGTGTGTGGTGGGGGCAGTATTAGCTCTGGTAAGAGCAGCTCTGTAAACATGGACAATACCACGAGTCGAGGCGCCATTTCTCTTAATGAGAGACAGCAGAAGAACCGGAAAGGTGGGAGACCGAGAAATCCAAAGTTGTTACCTGTCTGCGCTAAGAAAAGTAGTTTGGCAGATTGCAACTTGAGAGAATCAGGTTGTTTTGGGGAAACTCAGTCCAGGAAGAAGAAACCAGTGAAGAAAGGGACACAGATGAGAACAAGCCCATCAGAAGAGGCTGATCAAAATGTAGTGGTGATGAGAGAGGAGCATATCGATCAAGATCAAACTCTGACCACCAGTTCTTTCGCAATAGATAGCTCTTGTCGAAGAAATGAAGGCCGCAAGATATCACCAGAAAGATCTGAAACCAGAGAAGATTTTGACCTGAACGTTTCACAAATCTCACCAGAACGTGAAGACGATGGTATTGATACTTTCATCACCGATGTTGTACAAAACAGTGAGAGCTCTTGTGCCGAGCAGTCACCTGTTCAAGTGGATGTGGACATGCAATGTGAGCCTCAGGAGCTACAGATAAACAAGGATCTGCTTCCTGGACGGAGGCAGAGTACAAGGAGCCGACCGTTGACTACAAAGGCACTGGAAGCTTTTGCTTTCGGATACCTTGGTAACTCGAAAAGTAAGAGAAAAGCTTCGGAGTTAAGAAGCAGGTCAAGAACAAAGTCTACAAAGCTCATTCATCATCACTCTCTTGTGTCCTCTGAGTTCAGAAACGGGACTGTTGAGGATGGTTCTAACACTGACGAGAATGATTAGACTGGCTTCAATCTGAAATTGACGTCTCTGCAGATACCTCGAGAACATCCGCCAAATGGGGAGGAGTTTTGCAGTTATATATAGCAACATAGTTACAGAAAAATGTTTTGTCTTATGTTTCTTACTGATTTAACCCTCATTGTTGCAATGTCAAGGCTGAAAGAAGCTACGGAGAGCTGTGATGTTATTTTACTTTTCTTATTCAATGTAGAATCAGTTCTCAGTAACTTTTTACATTCCCAAAGCTTTTCACAGATTTGGACTCATCAAGTTGCAAACTTTAGAGAATAAAATTGCTCATCACAAACAAACAACTTCGATGAGCAGCGTAAAGGATGCCAGAAATATCAACAAAACGCGGACATAGGTAAAGGTATAAACAGAGTTGTCTTGGCTAATTGTATATTTTTTCCAAAAGTTCCACTTGTCGCAGCAATAGAAGAGCGGTTCACTTGTTATTTCCTTCAAACATCAGAACTGATTACTAAGGTAGGGAGTTTTTAAGACTAAGCTGAGTGTTCACACGAGCCACATTTGGGGCTGCCTTCAGAATCTCCTTCTCTGCATCTTCAGCAGCTCTCATGGCATACCTGCAGAGCAGCCAAGTAATTGTCAGATGGTTGCAAGAGCAGCCAAATGGCCTGCAACTATAGACATGTAAGAGCTTTACAGTATTTTCATGGTTGATGGCATAGAGACTTCGATTTGGAGCAAGATATTGTTATGCAACAAGTGAGGTGTAATACGTTTGATCGTCATTTTCTGAAGATAAGTGAAAGATTCCATTGTCCTTAAAACTAATAAACAGAAATAGCTAGAGGTTGGGTTTGGTCGGAATTATGGAAAAAATAATTAGAGGAGTACCTCAGAAAACTGTGATGAAAAAATGTCTGAGACGATGGCTTCAACATGTTTAAACTCACCTCAAATGTTACTTTCTTGATTACTTTTCTTCTTTATACTATCGTGATCCAGCAGGCTAGAAGAAAACTGTAAGAAGGCTGGATCTGCAAGGACAGCTAAGACCGAGAAGCAGGGGATAAGTTGATTAGACATGTTCTTCACCATGCAGCATGCTGCATACCTATATGAATGAAAACTTCAGACGCTTCAGGATGGTTCTTACTAATCTGTCCCCGTACATATTCTCCTACCTCATGTGCAACACTCACGCTGGAAAAAGGATCTACCTATAAGGGAAAAGTTATAATGATATTTTATTGGGATAATTTATTCTACTAATACAGAAGGAAGCAGCACTCACCACGATGTGGACATCAAGATATAACGATGAACCAGCTCTTCTACCCCTTAGCCGATGGCATTCCTACGGATAAATAATACCATGAAAGGCTTGACATTCATTAGCAATCAAAAACAAACAATAAATACTAAGGCATGCATTCTGATTACAGATAGACTGAATCTAGAAAGCCAATGCCATTATGTTACATATCAAGGTTTACCGATTCAAATGCCTTTCATCGTGAAATGTACAAGGATCCCCAATCCATACCTTGACCCCTTAATATGGTTTGTGTTATTGGCTCTAACTGCTGAGCTGGTTTAGCAGCATCCACCACTCCCTTGTTTTTCTCCTGCTCGTTTTGTGATCCAGTAAAGCCACAATGATAAAGGTTCAGGCAGAATGATTGAAATAAGTGAGCAGATAAGGATGAAGAAATAGGTCAATAAGCATTCAAATTTCTTCCTGTTTCGGGCATTCTAAAACGGGGTGGTAGATCCGCAAAAGGAAGTCTAAGTCTAAGTCTAACTAAAATGAAATAAAACAAGTTAGAATCGGCTAGTTTGAGACCAAGTCAAACCAAAAGCTATCACGAAGTTGCAGAATTAAAAAAGTGGTAATAAAGTGTATTTTTGTACCCTTCTTTGATAAAAATGGAAGCAATAGTTACAGTCAAAGCGAGAATGGGATGACTCATATCTATTCCGTGATGATGTGCAGAAATGAGAGAGGAAAGAATGTATAGAAATAAAAGCTGTAAAGCATGGTACGAAATACCACAGCCAGTTGCTAAAAGCATGGCAAGAGTTTCAAATTTACCATGACCTGCGGAAATGTAAAATAAGGGTTTAATCTTCAAGTCATGGTTATGTTATGTTATGTTATGAATGAACGAAACACAAAGCTAAAGGTAGTTAGTTTGAAACCATAAGGATGTTCTTTGTCTTTGGGAACATTAGCAGCGTCGGCGATAATGGCAGTGCTGCCACAGAGATAACCGGTGAGAGCTTTTCCAAGAGATAAACCAATATCAGCGGCGAAGATAATATAGAGAGGGGTGACCTAAAAATGGGAATCGATTCAGGGTTTTAGACGACCGCCGCACTCACCACCATCTTCTATCACTACACATCAATTTACACTGCCTCCTAATTTAATTTAATTTGGTTGGTTTTTGTTTTCTATTGGGCCAAACCAAACGGTTCAAATTAAAAGATTTGTTTGGTCTTCTTCCTTAATACAACAAAAACAAAAACAAAAAGAGAAACAGCGTTAATTTAGAGTTGTCTCCCGGCGGCATCGGCGACAAAGGGAATGTAAGGGGTTTTGCCGAGTAAGCAGGAAAGGAAACCATAAACAAAACACATAAAGCTGAAAACGAACACCCCCGTGTGTCCCCACATCATCGCCTTCATTCCAAACCCACCTCCTTGACCCGGATCTAGTATCCGTGTCACCAACACCGGAACCGCCAGCAGCACATCCAGTGTCACCGCCTGCATCGCGTTGAACCTCACGTACCTGCTGAAACTCGTGTTTCTCACTACCCCTAAGTACAGCCCGAAGAAGGCCACGAAGCTCGCGTACGGCACCGATCTGTACACGTTCAGTATCGGGAAGATTGGCTCCAAGACCAATCCCAGTCGAGGGTACTGCCCGAACAGGAATTGCCCGTACTGCAACGAATTGAAGAATGGCAGCGCGTACGACGCTATTGATATCATGCGCTCACTCGCCGGCGTCGGGGTATAGGAGGCACGGGTCGTCACGGCGGTTGCGCGTCTGCTTGAAGGGCTAAAAGACACCGTCGAGGACCTGGGGAAGGAGAGGCTGAGTGGTCTGGCTCTGGGAGCCGCCAGGGGATTTAGGGTTCGGTGGAGAGAGAGGCACTGAGACGTCATTTTTTTTTGATTGAGGAAATGGTTGGTTGGGGTTTTTAAGATTGACTCTCCTAGTTCCAATACTGTAGTTCTTTTACAGGGGACATGGGCCGACATAACCATATAAATGGGCTTCACGATTAACCCTCAATTTCTCGGGTTTTACTGAAAGGAGTGTTTTTCCTTGACAAATGGGAAGCGGAAAACGAAGAAATGTGATCGATTAATTGAAGTCAGCCGACTCAGACTGAGAGAGCAGTTAAGAAACAGTTGGTAGATTGACGGATGATTCGGACCAAACCAGACCAGTCCTGAGTTGGGAAGTGAAAAATTTCACTGCCCGCGCAAGGGGCCTTACGGTCATTTTAGGACACCATTGGAAAATAAATATAATTTGATTATTTACTTGGAAATATCTCTTTAACTTGGCGAACGAGAAGGACCAAATGTTGGGAGAACAAAAATAAAATAAAATAAAATAAATGTTGGGAGGAAAAAGAAATTGAAAGCTAATAAAGAAAGACTGGAGAGGGCTGAGCTTACAGACGGGAGCCCAGTTATATGTGAAGAAGACGAGAGAGACCGAAGCAGAAACTCTTCTTCTTCTTCACTTTGGTGGTTGGAATCTCAGCTCTGAAATATGTAAGTCTCCGTCGATCTCCTTCTCGATGAAGAGGGTTTTAACATTTGTAAAATGAACTGTGTGTAGTTGTTGAGTTTAGTAAACATAATAACACTGTACACCAAATCCCTAAAAAAAAAAAAAAACAATGTTTGTAGCAAAGATAGACATGTATGGACGCAATCAGCCCATCAATGGCTCACAATCTGCTCAATGGAGCCCCGGAGATGCCGACACTGGACTCCAAGGTTTTTTTTTTTTTTTTTTTTTTTATAAATTCGCATGCGCCTTGATTCTTCTCCAGCAACTCTTTAGGTAAATATAGTGTATGTTAAATCAGATGGTGTAAATGGAAAATGTGCAGAATCGATGTGGCAATTAGGGTTGGGTAGCGAAACGTACCCAGAGAGAGCAGCAGCCCCTGATTGTGCTTACTACATGCGAACTGGTGTCTGTGGTTACGGTAATAGATGTCGTTACAATCACCCTCGCGATCGTGCATCGGTAATTTCTTCTCCTCCTCCTTTTTCTTACCAAACAATCAAATGCTGCTCTTTCTGTTTTTTTTTGTTTTGTTTTCTTTCGTAATGTGACTTATAACTGGGCTTAAACTTATCAGCTTTAATGATTTCAGTTGTTGTTGTTGTTCAGGTCAGCCTTTCATAGTATTTTCTTTCTTGATGTAGGTTGAAGCTACCGTTAGAGCTACAGGCCAGTATCCTGAACGTTTAGGTGAACCCCCATGCCAGGTACTTATCTCTATTTCAATCTTCACAACACTAGTTTTTTTTTCTTTCTTTTTGTGAGTGCTTATTGATTTGTAACTTCTTTGCTACTGTTATGTTTGCAGTTTTATTTGAAAACTGGAACCTGTAAATTTGGAGCCTCGTGCAAATTCCACCATCCAAAGAATACAGCTGGATCCATTACCCACCTTCCTCTTAATATATATGGATACCCACTACGAGAGGTACGCTTTCTTTCCTTCCTTTTCTACTTGTTTAATCCCTTCAACCCTCCTCTCCCTCTTGCATCATCTCTTCTAATTAACTCACTCTTTATAGGGTGAGAATGAATGCTCCTACTTTTTGAAAACGGGGCAATGCAAATTTGGTATAACCTGTAAATTTCATCATCCTCAGCCTGCTGCTACGACTACCCCACCAGCATCTGCACCTCAGTTTTTTCCATCTGTGCAGTCCCTTTTGCCTGACCAATTTCGACCTCCCTCCTCTACCTTGAGAGTTGCTAGACCTCTTCTTCCTGCTTCTTATATGCAAGGCGCCTATGGTCCTATGCTATTAACCCCCAGGGTCGTTCCTATTCCTGGCTGGACTCCTTACTCGGTATCCTTTTTTATTGTTTTATCATCTATATTTACCATACTCTCCTCTCTCTCTCTCTCTCACTTTTTCTTTTGGTTCAGGCACCTGTGAGCCCTGCTCTGTCTCCTGGTGCGCAGCACGCTGTTGGGGCAACTTCGTTATATGGAGTTACACAGCTTTCTTCCACCACTCCTTCGCTTCCCGTGGTTTATCCATCCCTGTCCTCTCCTACAGGTGTTATTCAGAAAGAACAGGCCTTTCCAGAGAGACCCTGTGAACCAGAGTGCCAATACTATTTGAAAACAGGAGACTGTAAGTTTGGAACATCTTGTAAGTTTCATCATCCTCGTGACCGGGTTCCACCAAGTGTTAATTGCATCCTCAGCCCCATTGGTCTTCCCCTACGCCCGGTAATACTCTCTCTAAATCATACAAGTATATTGTTGTCTTTAGCGCAAGGGGATGCACACTTGACTGTTGCAAATCTCTGAGCTTGATCATTGTAACATATCTCTTTAAATCCGGATGAAAACAGGGTGTGCAACGCTGCACTTTCTACGAACAAAATGGCTTCTGTAAGTTTGGATCAACATGTAAATTTGATCATCCAATGGGAACCATCAGATACAATCCTTCTGCTTCCTCTCTAGCTGATGCACCGGTAGCTCCTTACCCAGTGAGCTCTCTCTTGGGTGCTCTTGTATTGGCCCCTTCTTCCTCATCGACTGAGCTCATGACGGGCGCTGCAAAAGATCCGTACATGACTGGTTTGCCTGCTTCAAGAAGCACATCAAATATCTCGGCAGGTTTGATTTTCTCCCAGAGCGGCGGCTCAGTTCCATTCATTGACTTGCAACTCTCGAGCCAGACATCTCTTCCTCTAACCGGTAGCAGAATCACAAGACAAGGCCGAGAAATTCGTCGATCCTTTTGAATTAAACACCTCATAAAAGGGTACGCATACGCAGTTCTATGGATCACTTTTACAATTCTTAATTTATATGATTATTATATAGATGCATGTGGTGTGAAGTTATATATATATATAATCACCGTACCTAGTAAAAAGTCTATCTGAGTAGAACACATGAGTGAAAATCACATATATAAGAGGAAGATCTATATGTGCAGTTATGAAAGACCCCAAAAAAAAAAGAAGCTTTTTCTATGTATAATGTTTGTATAGAGACAGACAATGTTACTTTGTCGTGTCCTTACTTCTACTTCGGACCCGTTGCGGCTGGAAAAAAAATGGAAAGAACTCAATTCTCTTCTTTTTTTTTAGATTTATTTTTGTTTCCTTTACTCTGCGAATGGTGACTTGTGAACTTCTATTGTGTTATGTGTAGTGTGTGTTGTTCTCATTTGTGATGTTACTGCTTCACACACTATATTTGTTATGATGAGGAAAAATCTACATTTGGAGATGACTAAAAGCAATAAAACTCATATGTTTGATAAACACAAAAAAAAAAAGAAAAAAAAATACATACCTAATTGATTGGTTCTCTTTTCGCAAGGTGTGTAATTACTTTTCTGGAGTATTATATGTCTATCCATGTGATTTTAAATATCCAAAATCCAGCACATTAGAGGTCTGGCTATAAAAATAGTTGACCCACCGCCTTGTTCAGCGTTCGAACTGTATAACATTTCTTCATCATCATATATAAAACCAATATCGATGGAACGAGTCAGAGATTTGGCATCGAAGAAAGAAGCAGTGATATTCACGAAGTGTTCGTGTTGCATGTGTCATAGCATCAAGACTTTTCTACGAGCTCGGGGCAAGTCTTGCGATTCATGAGCTCGGCAAGGACCCACAAGGCCGTGACATGGAACGAGCCCTCATTCGCGTCTGCGGGTCTAACCCCGCTACACCGGCAGTTTTCGTAGGAGGGGAGGTACGTCGGCTCAGCTAAAGACGTCATCTCCTTCCACGTGGATGGCTCGCCCAAGCAGATGTTAAAGGACTCCAAAACCATATGGCTGTGACCAAATCTTCACGCTTCTTACTTGCAATTAATTCGCCCACTAATTGAAGATTATATATATTTATCTACGTTTTAGCTATACATAATGCATTGTGCATGAGTTATAATGTTATAAACCATAGAAGATTAAGCTATTGGGGATTAGTTAATCATCAGTTGACCCGAAGCTGCTATAATGTAATTAATTATCACATAAATATATTAGGTAATATATATCGGTAAATAAACTTACTTAATATTTTCTAAAAATAGTAACAAAACTTATTATAGTATATAACTAACAAATAAACAAATGATTTTTTTTTTGTGAAAATATACACATGATTATTGAACCACGCTATTGTTAACATGATCGTTTTTGAATCAATTTAAAAAAAAAAGAATCATGCACGCATATGAAAAATTGGAAAAGTAAACCAAGAATGAAGCAGCCGATAGATAACTGATGCGTGTGATCCACGAGCAAGAGAGACATATCGAAAGAAGAGAATCAAACATTAGAGTAACTGAGAGAGAAGAATATATATAAAAGAAGAAAGATAGAATATTTGGCTTTGGCAAGTTGGTGTTGGCGGAATCACCATGTACTCTGCATATTATTGTTGATAGATATATAAATGTTTATCACCGAAAGCTTCAATCTTCTTTTGTTTTCCTCTCTAAAACTCAAAATGAAAGGAGATGTGTTAATAGAATCCGTTTGATTTTATATTTACAACTCTTTTCCCCCTCTGGTGTTAGTTTGTGTCATGCTATACTTCAATATAAACACATGTAAAAAAATTCCACTAATTTCGTTAGAAATTTTGTGAATAATAAACCATCTTAGAAATTAGTTTTTGAATAAGATCCCTTTTCTGTATTCAAGAGGGGAAAAGTCTTTTTTTTTTTTCTTTTTCTCCGTTGCATTAATAGTATATTTGTTTCATTCATGTGTATGGGTTGATCTCATTCATGTCCATCGCAATGTGAATACTATATACTACTTGCGATTAAACCCACACATAAGTGAAATCAATTACAAATTTTCGAATCGTATTCGTGGATAATTAATTAACTGTGTATATGACGATCGAAATTAGACCAGTATAAATAAAAGAAACTGACTAATTTACAAGTGATAGTAATATATGCAACTTGTGCAGTCAAACAGAATATAAAAATACCCAACATTACTTTTTCGATGTTTTTTACAACATTAAAAAAAAAAAATTAACTCATGAGTCATGACTCACCCACCCCCTTCCTATAAATAGCAAAGCAGTTCTCAAGCATTTTACATACTCAATCTTGCCAAACTAAAAACATTCATCAAAAAAATCTAAAGTTTAAACCCTAGCTGTCAGATTTTTTGAGGATCATGGACAAGGTAATGAGAATGTCGTCGGAGAAAGGAGTGGTGATCTTCACGAAGAGCTCATGCTGTCTCTGCTACGCCGTTCAGATCCTGTTCCGTGATCTTAGGGTTCAACCAACCATCCACAAGATCGAAAACGATCCGGACTGCCGTGAGATTGAAAAGGCTCTTCTCCGACTCGGTTGCTCTACGGCGGTTCCAGCTGTCTTCGTTGGAGGCAAGCTCGTTGGGTCCACCAATGAAGTCATGTCTCTCCACCTTAGTGGCTCTCTCGTCCCCTTGATCAAACCCTATCAGTCAATCCTTTACTAGCAAGTTAAAAAAAAAACAGTTAAAGCTAGACTGTGAGCTCGATACTCCGATGAGGACTTCGTCCCAAATGCGTTCTATTGTTTAGCTTGCTTCGTGTTTCATTTTAGTTTATCAACTGTTGTATGTTGATGTATACCACATACTGTATGTTGTTTTCTATGAAAATAGTATTCCACATATATATATATATATATATATATATATATATGTTATTTTCTTTTAATTAAGAGAGTATTAACATAATTGGCTCTACTGATCATCAAGTATACTTTTGTCAATTAATCAGACGGGTTATATATGTTTTCTTTAAAAATGAAAACTTGTCAATAACATTTTATAAATATCAAAATAGCACTTTTCTTAATTTTTACTTTGTAAAGAGAAACTGTGACGTTAAGTATGAATGGACCACACTCGTCTTCTGTTTATTAAAATGAAACTAAGCCGGATTCATTTCCAATGTTTACTAAGACCCATTGTCCATTGATAGCTAAATATACCACTTAGCCAGTAGAATGAGCACAAGAGAGATTAATCTATACCTAAATTATGACATTACCTCTGCATAAAAATTTTTTTAATAATAATTAAAAGCTTTAACCTTTAATT
Source organism: Nasturtium officinale (assembly GCA_963854855.1). Classification (NCBI taxonomy): domain Eukaryota; kingdom Viridiplantae; phylum Streptophyta; class Magnoliopsida; order Brassicales; family Brassicaceae; genus Nasturtium; species Nasturtium officinale. The sequence continues at coordinate 11,181,522 of OY978511.1, forward strand.
TAGGATGTTTTGTTTATACTGTACTTTTATTTTACGGATGTCCTAATGCAACTTAAGCACCTTGAAAATGAGAATAGAAGATCTTTCGCGGTCCAAGTATATCATGGCTAGCTAGACAAAATCATTCTTCTTTTCTCTTTTTCTTATTTTAGAATCTTCACGTTTTATTATTGTTTTCTATTTTGGATACTAACAAAAGAAAAATGACTAAAAAGAAATATAATTATCTGAAAAAGTTTTAAATTGTACCAAAAAGTTTGATACAACAACTTATAAACATTTATATGTATAATATAATATACTCTAACAAAAGCAATATAATAATTTATTTAGACATATCGTTAGCTGCTGCCTGCTGCTGTAGTAAACATTTGCTCATATATAAATATATAATCAATAAAAATGCGGTTTTGGAAAAATAATACTAACGAATCATGGTATACACGGAACATAAATGACCCTATCAGCTTTATATCACGATAACGAAGCATATATTTCTTCTCATTTACACTTTTGCTACTCGAGATTGATTGTAACTGTCTTGTAAGTATTAAATTTTAAATTTCTGAACATGTTTTAGTTACCACGTTAATTGATTACTAAATGATTGATTTGAGCCTCGCATGCACCACAAATGGAGTATTATTATTGTTAAAGACTACAAATATTAACACGCACTGCAAACACGAACACCGATGCCAATCAAAATATACAGATTCTCCCATCAAAATCGTGTAAAAGCCTTCATATGTAGTATAGTATTGATAGTATGAAAATAAAATTCTATTGGGTTCAAAAGGAAATAATAAAGGTACGTATAAACCCTTTACAAGATGTATGGAACAACTTTTCTTGACCTCCAACTTCTTGGGATCTTGGGAGTTGGGAGAATGTAATCGGATCGAAAGTTGTGTATAGACGTGTAAGAACTTAGAACCACATTCACTTTGTTTTCAATTCATTGTTATAAGATTCAAGATTCTTTGACCGGCGCGTGATAAAAGCATCCTCCTATAGGCTACAGATTCGTATCCAAAAAAATATCGAGAACCTCTAAGATTACTTGGAAAATGGACCATTTTTCAAAAGAGGAAGAAGCTCATGGGAATATTTAGGCCTTGAATTCATGCCATAAAACATTTGCAAATTAATTTTTTTTACTATTCATAAGTTATGATACAATGTACTACAGAAAAAAAAATCGTTGCATACCAATTGCGATTTGTTTTTATAAAAAAGATAAATTAGGACCATAGCGGACTATAAATCACTCAAAACAAAAAAAGATGGTTCAATCCGTCTATGGTTTACTCCATTCCGTTCCTAATAACCATTCCAAGCCTAAGATTCACCGAAGTGGATGGTAACATTTGGTTTGAGTTTAGTTTCTATTTGTGTGAAAAAAACTCAAGGTCTTTTAAGTGAACTAATATTTTGTTTGGTTACTTATTTGTGCAATTTCTGTAAATATGTTCAACTTTTGGATACATGTTGACTGGTATGTTCGAACAGCTCTTATTACCCATCTTGCCCTTAATTAGTCAACCATGGTTTAGTAACATTGAACCGGTTAAAATCAGTACGGTTCGAGATGAGTCCAATTGACAACTACCTTGATATATTAATAGTTATCGAGGGGTTTCAGTGGAGAGAATCAATTTCGGATTGAATATCTTTAATTGTGGGATCCATTTCCGTTCACTTTCGAGCATTCTAGGCTTATGTCGGTAACGTGACAAAGTCTTTTTTGTCTGTTTAAAAAAAAAGGTTAAATTAAATCAGGCTTAAGTCTTAACACCGCAACAACAAAGAACTTCCCTTTTCTAACGCCCTTAATTTGCCACGTCAGTGCTTCGTGGATAATTTTCTATTATATTTTAAGGTGATAGAATTCGAGTTTTACAGAAATGTTTATGTGGCCAATTTCAATTAGCCCTTGTTGTTTGTTGTAATATGTCTCCAAATTTTTTTTTTTTTTTGGCTCTTCTCGTTCTTTTTGTTGCTTGGTAAAAAAACCTAACCAAGTATGTCTATACGGTAAGCCAAAAAGTGTGATGTAAAATCATTTGTCAAAAGTTGAATTGTTTAGGCCAGTAATTTATAGTAAGTGTATCATAAACTTTTGGAGCAGTTAAAGTGTGAGATAATGAAGGAGAAAAATAATGAAAGGCACGGGGAAGGTGAGAGTGTGTTCCGTTTACAGCTTCTTCTTCTTCTTCTTTTTTTCCAAGAATTGTTGACTTGTCTAACAATGTCGTCACTATAACGTCACTTTGCTAGAATTCAAATAAGATATCGCTTTTTAAAAGAAGCAAATTAAGATTTTTCTTATTCTTCTTCTTCATAGGATCCAAAACTCAAAACTGTCGTCGGCCATGGAAGATGATGAGTGTAAACGCATATGTGACTATTGCGACACCTCCGTGGCTCTTGTCTACTGCAAAGCTGATTCTGCCAAGCTCTGTCTGGCATGCGACAAGGAGGTCCACGTCACAAACCAACTCTTCTCAAAACACTTTAGGTCACTTCTCTGTGACTCCTGCCATGACTCTCCCTCTTCCCTTTTCTGCGAGACCGAAAGGTCTGTGCTTTGCCAGAACTGCGATTGGCAACACCACTCTTCTTCCTCCCTTCATACCCGCCGCAGACCCTTTGAAGGTTTTTCCGGCTGTCCCTCCGTGCCGGAGTTGTTGTCAATCTTGGGCCTCGATGATCTCACTCCCGATTCCGGATTGCCTTGGGAGACGCCGGAGTTCGTTAGCCTCAACGACCTGATTGTTTCGGGCGCCTCCGATAATCACAATTTCAAAGCCATGGATGTTCCTCCTCTACCTAAGGTAATCTAACTTCTATCGATCGAATCCTCTCTCTCTCTTTTTTTGTTTTTTGTTTCTGAAATGTTTTGAGATTCTCAGAATCGTCACGCCACCTGTGGGAAACACAAAGATGAGATGATCCGACAGCTACGTGAACTGGCCAGATCCGAGCCAACTTGTCTGAAATTCGAAGCCCTAGATGCTGATATCGATGTCGGATTCCAGTTCCTCTCGCCGGATATATTTCCTTCATGCGAGCTGGTAAGTGAGTCTTATTTCTTTTTTTTCTTCTTAGTATCAATTTTCCAACGCACGTACATGTCTAAATTTTGAAGGAGAGCGAAATGAAATGGTTGGATCAGCAAGATGATGACTTTCCATATTGTTCTCTGTTAAGAAACTTGTCAGAGTCGGATGAGAAACCTGAGAATATGGACCCAGATTCATCCGTGATGGTACCGGTTTGCACAAGCACAAGCACAAGGTCTAACCATGACATCGACAACACTCTTGAAAGGAACTCTGCTCTCTCTCGCTACAAAGAAAAGAAGAAATCTCGAAGGTACGACAAGCACATCCGATATCAATCACGCAAGCTTCGTGCAGAAACCAGGACAAGAATCAGGGGACGTTTCGCTAAGGCTGATCCATGATTAAGGTATCGCTTTTAATTTTATTGCAATCAATCCATCTTCTGTATCATTATAAAAGTTTTTTCTATTCTACTAAGCAAGGAGTTACTTACTAGAGTGTATATTGACCTACCCTAATCCCAATTTGTCACTCAAAAATATAATATGATTTTGGTACCTTTTGGGTCCATCTGATTCTTCCCTCACACAGAGGAGAATCCAGAATAAATAATGTTATATACAAGAAGCAAAAGCTGCAACTTTTTAAAATATTTTTTCCGTCAGTTACAGAAGTTGGAGTGTCGGTGAATCAACCACAAGAGACTTTGTAATTGGAAGAAGCCTCACCCACAACTATGGAGATGGAGCAAGGTAGAAAGCTTGTTGTAATTAATCTTATGGGGTCAAGTTGTAACATACATACATAGTAGGGAGGCCCAATGAATATATATATATATATATCTTTGGGCCAGATGCTTTTAAATAATCCCAACTCTCACACCATATCTGTTCAATGGCCAGAAAATCCCTACCCGTCGCCGCTTTACTCTGTTTTTGTTATGTTTTTAATATATGAAACTGGATGTTTCTTTTTGCCGATGAAAACAAACGTCCAACCTCCAAAGGCATGAGCCCTTGCGCGCCAATATGCTACTGCACTCTAAAAACGTGTCCATAAACATCTCTCTGTCCTATAATCTGACAAAAAGTAATGGCCTTGACACAACACGGGTTAGTGCTGTTACGATGAAGCTGGACAACTGCAAATCTGAGGTGTAACAAGTTTCGGTTAAACCAAAAAAAAAAAAAAAAAATTGGTGGAACAAAAAATCTGGAGAGATTTGTAGTTGAGCAAACAGTCAAAGACTAAATCCTTTTTCGGATGTGAATCCGAAAAAGATTGGTGGAGATGAGAAAAAAAGTAGTTGTTGCATCTTGAAGCTATGATGCATCTCTTCTTCTTCGTCAAATGTTTGTTTTCGTTGAAGATTAGCCCCACACCAAACTGCTATATAATACTCCTCTGTTATTCCTCATGGCTTCTCTTATGAGTGATCAATCACTTAAAAAGACATTTTGACCACACTGTTGAAGTGATCAGCAATGGGACCTGGAGGACCTGGTCCTGGACCCGGAGGACCCGGGTTCTTCCCACCCATTGGTGGTCCCGGAGGACCAGGGTTTTTGCCACCCATTAGTGGGTTCTTTTCTGGATTTTCAGACATAATATGTTCCTGGTTAACACATTTTCTGCTTCACTGTTTTGTTGTGTAATTTGTAGAGAGCTAGAGGTTACTAACTCACTTTGAATGTGGAATCTTGCAGTTTATCCTGTCTCTGCTGCTGCTGGCTGCTACGAGATTGCTTTGGCGGCCCACCACCACAAGCACCGCCACTTCTTCCCCTGTTTTATTGATTACATCTGTTTCTCTTACCCACTAGGCCACTAGAATAATATTTTAATTAATCTGTAAACTATATTATTGCAGATGTTTTCTAAATGCAATCTTATACATGATTAAGATCTTCTAATATCTGAATTTCAATTTTGTCTAGATATATTTACTGTATTCTCAAAAAAAAAATCAAATTAAATGATCAGAGAGACAGAATCATAGTCTGGAACTACAATCACTAGTCTCACAAAGAAACCACAACAAACACAATCTACTGTCCTCGATTTTCAATCTCTCGTTGTATGGACTTGCCAAGACTTTTGAAACTATGTACACACATCTTATACGAGGTCAACGCAGTCTTCTCTTTAAACATGATACAACTACATAAACCCGGAGTCCCACAGTTGTTGGAATCATTCACATGCTATTTTGGTGTCGAAACTGCTAAGGCAAATGGTGAAGGCCTGGAACGCCGAGATAGGGTACTGATAATCCATCGTGAACACATCTTTCCCGACTTTCCCAAACTGGAGAATCACATTTTCGTGCTCAGGTCCTGCAGGCCCGTTCTCGGGAGCAGCTACGAGCTGAAAGTTTTTCACCGAAGCAACAGTGACTCTCCCGTTGAAGTTGAGGCACCAGCACTGGAGCTGTTCGTGCCATCTGGGCGCTTTGTTCTTCAGGACAAGCAGCCCTTCCTTTTGAGCAGCAGAAGATGGACCAGAAGGGAGGCTCTCTGCTCGAATTGATTTCGACCTGAAGAAGGAGAATGATGGGAAATTCTCGAGACTGCTATGGAGAAGTTCCGTCTGAGTTGGTGCTGTTCCTCCAGGTTCCACTGCTGATGCAGGGATGGCATCCATGGTACACTGCATCCTCCTTGGTCCTCTGGTTTGATACAACAATGTTCACAATTAGCAAAAGCCATAAAAGCAACAATCTTTTTCCCCTCACGGAGTATCTCTAAGCAAGGAGATGAATCACCTGGAACCCAAGACGTTAAGCTCATATGAAATATGTGCTACAGGATAGTTGCCAGATGGAATTCTCGGGCTCACTTGTTTCAAACTGAGAAGTCTACTTGAGCGGGTTCTGGTAACCTGAGCTCCAGGATTCGTCGGCTGAGCATCGAAGACAGTGAACTTGGTCCCCAGAAAGTTAGATCTAATCAAAAGTCAGATAAAAGAAGGGTTATGGCCAATATATGAAAAAGAGGTAGTTGAAACCATGGTCTCAATCTGCGGCTAACTACCTTAGTTTTCCAATATAGGTATTGCTTCCTCTCGAGACATCTTCTCTGTTTAAGGAGATGATGTAGTCAGTGCAAGTTGGCCTCCGAAACCTCTTTCCAGCAAGAAGGAACTTTCCATCATCGTTTGCAGCAGCTGCTGACCAGAAAAAGTAAACTCTTGGCTGTTACTCACAAACACATTAGGTATGTGAAGAGAAAAAAAAAATAGCATATGTTTGTCTCACCTTGGTTTAACCCCAAGTAAAGATAGTATGTTTGATTGCTGCGGTTTCGCATAATATAGCATTGAACAAGAGATCCCCTTGGACCCGGCTATTACCAAAAAAAACAGAAGAGTTAAGCAAAGACTAGCCTGAAGAAGCACACATGTCAGTTATAATGTAAGGAGAGAATGTGATGGGATACTCGACCTGTTTCAGGGAGATTGGAAAAGTCAATTTGCGAGAAATCTCAGGAACTTTGACAATCTCCTTGACGATTTCTCGCCAGTTCCTGCACACACCAGCGCAAGAAATAACATTCTTCCTAGCCGGCCAAGTATCTTCAGATTCCTCTATCCTCATGAGAACATCCCTGAGAAGCTCCGGAGGCATGCTTGCCCAGCAGCTCTGCTTGAAAGCATCCACAGGAACACAAGTATCCTGAACCACACGTTGAGACCTCGACCTCCCATACCCGAATCTCACATCGAATCCTTTTCTAGATATACTTCCAAGCTCTCCTCTCATGTCCTGAATTAGACTCTTGAACGACATGACGCTGAAGAATACTCCCTATTAACAACCTTTAAGCAGTCTTCTCTATATCCTACCTATTACCAATTCCCTGACTTTTCAACAAGTCTGATAAACCCACATTCTGAATGAGCGAGATCTCATCTCAAGGTCAGAATGTTTCAGAGACAACAAGCCAAAAGATCTGTTCAACACCTAATCTCAACGAATTAAAGACAAGTTCCTCCGCTTTTTTTTTACATTCAGATCAAAGAGAACTAACGCACTAGGCAAGATCCGATTAGATAAAGATCTGAAAGTAAACAATTAATACCTAGCACTCCCCAGCGGCTATGGAAGAAAGAAATTTAGAAGAAAAAAAAAACCCATCGGTTTACAAAGTGATTCGAGCTTCACATCAATGACGAATAGTGCACACCAAATAGAGCACCAAATGAATTCAGGTCGAGCTCGGGAGCAGTACCCAGGTCCCAGATTCGGGCAGCGATTTCGACAGCAATCGAAAGCTATTGCCTTTTACAACAACAGAAGCAGAAGCGGTCAGAGGAAATAGATTTAGGGTTTGGTCATTGACGAGGGAGTGTATATATTGTTTTGTATTTCTCTGTGTTATCCAATCGCTTCCCTGTCTCTCTCTGTGTCTTCTTTTTAATTGTAAATCATCATCATAATTTGTTTTTATTTTGTGTAGTTATTTATCTGAAAATGTTGGTCATTCATCGAAAAACTAGTATCTGCCTAGGTTCAAAAATCTTGCCCATGATAAAGTAAAAAAACACCTAAGATTTGATCTACATAATGAAATTATTATTTGATAATGGAAACTTTCTTTCCGTTTTTCTACTTTTTACGCAACGTATTAGTTATTCCGTCAAACTAAATATGTAAGTAGTAAGCTTTTTGTTGCCGTAATCACCGCAATTTGGCCGCTTTGAAGATCCAAAAGGTATTTAACGTTTTACTTTATTGTTGAATAATTAAGATGAAATGTGCCTCTTTGATCAAAATAATTAGGAGCAAATATTGATTTCGTCAATCCAAATCTTGTGAAGTCAAAAGATTTCTGCGGAAAATATTTTAAAAAGTATTTATTATGTATTAGTTACTTTCATTCGCTTAATTAATAACTCTCTATTAGTCTCTATTGTTTAAAACTTAAAACAAAACAAAAAAACTCTATTAAACATTTGTTGGGCCGGTAAAACCCATTTTAGCGACGATATAAGGTGAAGTAAATATATAAATGGGCCTTGATCTGGAAAAATATGAAACTAATGTATATACTCAAATAACAACGGACTCTTCATTGTAAATTAAGAAATTGATCAAGAATGAGACAATGAGAAGAGAGCTATGGTAGCAAATGAAATAATATCTGGTGTGATAGGAACTTGGGTACTTAATCTTGGCAGTGAATGTTCCAATTCAGCTGTTTAAATTGAGCAGTTTTATAAATTCTGCAAATTAATGGCAATGATTCGATTTTTTTTTGTGTGTGTAGATGTATGTATGCCTCTGCAATATTGTCTTGTATAGTAAGAAACAGGGACATTCATTTTTCTTTGTAAACTTAAAAAAAAAAAAAAAAAGCATTATATATGTTTAAAAAACCTTAAAAGACAAGAATAGATTTGTGCGGTGAAGGAAAAGGATAAAATCCAAAGAAATGCAGAAAAGGCCAAAGGAGCAGAGATAGCTTGTAGCCTTAGTGCGACTATGGCAACAAAGGCAGCTCTTCTCCCATGGCTTATCCCATCTCCGAGACACGCTTCTGTTTTCCCAGTTGTTCAAAGGCCGGCGTTGGAGATTAGCTTCGCCGGCGGGTGGTGTGTGAAGAAGAGATATAGAAAGGGTAGAGCAGAAGATGTAGCAGCCTCCGTTGCCTTCAATCCTTCTGGCAATTTCGATATATCTGCCTTCGATAGTGATGAAGACAATGGTGCGTACTTGCTCTATCCTTTTTTTAATCTTTGAAAAAATGAAAAAAAAAAACAGGAAAGGCTAACAATTTGTGAGCTACAGAGAAAGTGGAGCCCCCGATGCCTCCGAGCACGGGCAGGTACGAAGTAGAGATAGACAACGAGTCAATTGGGAGGCTTGACCTATCCCCGTTTCAGAGAGCCACCGGCATAACCTCACCTTCCTCAGGTAACCGTAACCGTAAACTCGACATTATTATTAGTGTTGTTGTTGTCTAACTAAGTGACTAATATAACGAGGTGATAATGAATGAATGTGTAGCTGAACCTAAAGTGTATTTGGAACGAAGCATCGGATTCAGCATCAAGTACAGGAGAGAAGACCCTGGTGATCCGCGTGAACTGTCAGAGTACCCGGACATAAGACTGTGGTTCGTGAGGCTGGATGCCATGTACCCTTGGCTTCCTCTTCTACTGGACTGGCGAGCCGGAGAACTTGCTCGATACGCGGCCATGTTAGTCCCGCACCAGATGAGCTTGAGAATGGGTGTCGTTTTCAACCCGGAGGCGTTAGAACTCTTCGTGATGAACAAAGTCTTTGTGGTTTATCCTTGGTTGAAACTCCACGGTGTCCCCAAGCCCAGGTTGAAGACCAGCGACATGGCCAGGATGCTCGGCTTCGGCATCAGCGATCAACTCTTCGACTTGATTGATTGATTGATTGATGATCAATAGACAGACACACTTGTTGGCTTCCCTTATTTATTATATATATCTTATTTATTACATACTTACATGGGCCTTACATTACAATGGGCTTCTACTACTGAGATTTCATTTTACTTACATACACGTGGCCAATAATTATTGGACCAAGCATATCAGTAGCCGTAAAATCTGGAAAAGGTCAATTCAAATCTCAAAATTTTCAAAGAGAAGAGATTTCAAATTTTCAAATAACTAATCTTCCCAGAAAGGCAGACTTTAGAATTCAGGGTCGAAGAAAATAAAAGGTATGAACGATTCAGTTCTTCTTAAAAATAAAAATGTTGGTTTTTATATTTGAAAAAAAAAAGGTTGGTTTTGTAGGGTAGAGACAGAAATGGCGAGAGAAGAGGAGAAATCGAGATGGTGGTGGTTGGAGAGTCACAGGGGCTCTAAACAACACTCTCAATGGCTTCAGTCAACACTCGCTGGTACTTTTGAAGCTCACATCCAATCCATTCCTTTTTATGAAACATGTATGTTTTTTTTATATAAAGTTGGAATTTTTTTGCAGAGCTTGATACAAAGACAAAGGCAATGCTGAAGCTGATCGAAGGAAACGCAGACTCTTTTGCCCAGCGTGCTGAGACTTACTACAAGAAACGTCCTGAGCTTATCACCTTCGTCCAAGACTTTTATCTAGCTCACCGTTCCTTAGCCGAGAGATTCGATCACTTCAAATCATCATCCAAGTTTCACCATGACACCTTAGAATCCATTTGTGACAGCAATTCTCAGTTTGAAGATGCCCATTCTGAGATTGAAGACCCTGTCGATGAAGCAGTTGAAGTCAATGAGACTTTGAAATTAAAACAAGAAAGGTTGGAGCTGATGGAAGAGAGAGATGCTCTGAGGAAACAGATGTTAGACAAGGACGAAGAGAAGAGAGAGGTCATTAGACAGCTTGCCCTTACCCTGGAGACCCTCAAAAACGACAACTTGTCTCTCAAGAGACGCCTTGCCTACGAGTCTCTCAATAAACGCAGCGTTTTCGAGTTCAAACCACTCGACAAGTTCTTTGCCAAGCTGTTTTACATTATGTGCGATGGCAACAACAAGGCCGTTTAGTGCATGGGCTCATCCTACCTCATGAGTCATGAGCTTAGCTTCTTTCTTTTGTCTTCTGATTTCACTGTTTATTAATATTAATATTAATATTAATATTGAGATTAAGATTTATGGGCGCTGTATCATAACCGAGATCACCCTACAGTAACTTATCCCTACTTTTTGCATCTTTTGATTTGTTCGATCACAATAAAATTGTTTCAGACAGCGACATGTGATGTGAGTAATCAACCAATTTGACTTTTGAGTCACCAAAACCAATTTCTATATCACTGTTACAAGTACAACAACTGCACCTGCCAAACTGCAGAGTGCTTTATGAGCATATCTCACACGAAACAATAAACGCTATATTAAAATTACCAAGAATATTTTCACAAGAGTAAGAAGATTACATTGTAAATCTCTTTTGCGGAAGTAAGATGTCAAGAGGCCTTGTTTGCTGTTTCTACAGGATTACTAGAATCTGCAGAAAGCTATGATCAAGACAAGAAGCAGAGACGAGAGTGATGATGATACCAAATAAACAGAGGAAGAAGCAGGAAGAGGAGATCCAGCTGGAGAAAATTCAAGCAGAGGATCAGGAGAGACAGAATCCGGGTTTGGTGGACTAAGGTTCGAAGGGATTGTGGGCATGACAGAAGATTCTGACGGAGAAGGAGACATTTCGCTCGAACCTGGATTAGGGAACAGAGGAGAGACATCTGGAGACATAGCAGCCGGAGGAGAAGCTGAGAAACTCGATGGAGCTTCAGGCAAAAACGAAGGTGCAGCTGATATGGTGGAGAGTAGCAACTCAGATGTTGAAGTGTGTAAACAGAGTGAGAGAACGGCCAAGACGGTGAACAGAGAGACGGTCATGGTTAGTAATGTCAAAATCTCTCTGCTTCTCTGAGAATGTTTGTGAGAGACGTTTAGAGGGCTTTTAAAAAGATGATAAATGAAAAAAAAAAAAAAAAAAAAAAAAAAAGAAAGAAAGAGAAAAGGTATACAGCTATAGAGGAGGTAAAAGACAAGAATTGTGAATTTGGTTGTGGACCTCTGGTTTAGGGCAGAGCACATGAATATATGGATTTTGTCGAGTTTTGATTTGTGTCCGAGTGTTTGTATGTATTGATTTTTTGAATAAACAAAACACGTAGTAGTTATAAGAAAAATAATAAAGTAGAGTCCCGTGAAGCTCTTCTCTGTTGTATAAAATTGAGTGCCAGCTTTTTAACTTGTTATGTTTTTCCTCCTCTCCAATAATCTTAGGTTTATGGGTCAGTTAACGAAGACAATAGAAGCGGTAAAAAGTCAGCAAGTATGAGATTCTCTGGTAAATGTTACAGCATGCAATATTACATTTCATTTCTCATCAAAATCAGACATAGAATCTTGTTGACTTTGGTCAAGATTCTTCCAATACTTTTTTTCTCAGTAAACTCATCTAAACACAATGGCGAGCTTTCTTATGCTATTAAACTCAATCCCTAGATATTTGAAGACAGAAGAAAGAATGCTCTAAACTTGGAGCATGAATGAGGATGAGGCTGAGGACTCTCCCATATGTTCCGGGAAGCTTTACGATCTTTCAGAGGCTTACATCTGTGGACGGCTCATTTGAATATTTATGCCCACACCAGTCCATCAAAGCCGATTTCCAGATTTGACACAGGGCTGTCTCCAAAACCTTGGTCAAGGGCTTGAGCGTCATCTATCTGATCTACATATGGCTCAAGCAGATCAGCGGATCTTTCTGAGGGAATTCCGTAATCTTTGAGGATGCACAACGATGCCGAATTTGAAGCTTCTCTCTCCAACACCGCCACATAGTTGTCTTCAAACTCAAAAACTAGATACTTATCTTTGCACTTGTCAATGAGGTGTGCCAAGTGATGTATGTTTCTTATAGGAATTCCATTGAACTTCAGCACCTGTTGGTTATTCATGTCTTCATAGCCGATGTTTACTTCATTTGCCAAGACCTACAGATTTGTTCTCGTCCAGTGAGTCAATTTTGTATTATTAATTTGCACTCACCAAAATGCACATGATAATAATAAGCACTCGTTATCCTCTCAAGGCTTACCTGTGATAGGATGACGATTTGTTCACCTCTGAACCTTGCCACAGAGTAGCGTGCCTTTGTTAATAATTTCAACTGCAAATTAAAGGAACAAACTCAGGCTAACAATGCAAAAACAGTTAAATAGTGGATGATTTAGTAGAATGAGCTTACGCCTATGGTGTCCTCACACTCCTCCCTGGTGATACAGGAAAAAAAAGAGAGAAAACAGTTATGACATTTGGGAATAAAACAAGACATCTTTCGATTTCAATTTTTATCTTAGAAAGATGAGGAGAACATACTCTATCAGGGGTTCTGAGAGCGGAGTAAACACCAAACCAGCAATTATAATGTATGATGGCTGACCGCCATCAATATGGTATGGTACCTATTCAAAACCACAAAAAAGTATCAGAGTTTTAGTAATTAGCCTTACTAGGCATGACCAGTTTAAAATTGTAGATGCAGAGAATTGTACCAGGTGAACTCGTGGCCTTAGAACTACTTGAATTTTTTTATGTTTTCCTGCTCTAATAATACCAAGCTCTGCGATATCACCTGCGAATCTACTCAGTAAAATAATAGGCAAGAATGAGGAAAGGTAAAGGAAGTTATTATATCTGTGTACAAGAAAAAGAGGTCTTTACTTTTGACTGATGAGATAACGGAATGCAATGCGCTCACTGGACCGGAAGGGTACAGTTCCTTCACATCCCACATGCAGATCATCAAAACTTACAATCACATCTCCCTGATCCAACAATTACCACTCGTCAGGTATACCAGAAATCTAGGATGATATGATTTGACTGTAAGAATTCGATTAGCGATAATCTTATGATCCCTGCTCTTTACCTCCTTCAGGACTTTACTTGCATCAGATGTAGGTTCAACTCTTCGCACCAGCACCCCCTACAAAATTAAGGTTACATAAACTTGAGTAGACTCAGAGTGCTAAGAAGGAAGAATCAATATCCTCCGCCATTACGTTGGCAAAATCTTTATCCGAGCAAAGACAGACGACCTAACAAAGAAAGCATACCTCATTCGTAGGAACTTTTAGGCACTCCCGCAGAGCTGGATTTTCCAATTTCTGCAGCAATACTCCAAGGCAAGGATAACCTACAAGAGAAATATCTTAAAACATTAACAACATAAAGGCTCAACCAGAAGATAATGGTCTCGGAGTGGAGCATAAGAACGTCAAGAAAAAAACTATTACCAGTGTACTTTCCGTTCCTTTCATAATCAGTCAAAAAGTGAGAAACCACTGTTGTTGGAATCACGTACCCAATATTTTCAGTTTCTTCGGATCTGTAAACCTAGAGGAAGTCTCCTGTGAAGCATACGTTTTGAAAGAGAATAAAAAACAGACATTAGATCCCAAAGATATTACCTGAAACGCTACTCCAATACATTCCCCCTGGTCGTTGAATGCAGGGCCACCACTATTCCCTAAAATCTAACAAGTATAAGAAGTGGCTATCACAATAATACAAATGAATGTTCTTACAAACAATATTTTAGTGAAAATCACGCTACAGAAGAACAACTGAACAAAGTACAGTTTTAAAATAAAGTGCAAGATACTAGGAGCAAAAGGAAAATAGTTTACTAGAAAAGGGATCCACTGACCTGGATTTATTGCAGCGTCGATTTGAATTCCAAGCAAGTCGGATGATCCATGAGCATATGATGTAACCTGCATTCCAAAATTTAGAAATTTTCTTTGAATCAACACAACAATAGTGGCGTAAAAGCAAAGCCAAGGATGTTGTGAAACCTCTATACGTGATACGACCCCTTTCGTAACAGAGATTGTATCTCCTCCAAGAGGATATCCCACAACAGTTACTGAATCCTGCATATCAAAGCCAACATGGAACATCTATGAGACTATGAATAACAGGTATATTCAGATAGATAACAGAACTAAAAATCAGGGAAGAAAATCTTAAGCTTTTCATATACTAATGCGGGAAAAAAGAATGCAGGATGCATAACATTTTTAGGGGGACGGTTCAATAAGACCACTTCCTGACTTTATTTCATAAAAAGACATGCACACCACCAAAATGGACAGCATCCCCCGTTCTGTAATATTATGATTTGACAGTTAAAAAGCAGGTTTTTTGTTCATGCCTTATCTAGACTTCCAAATGTGTTGTTTAAATAGTTGAAGATACTGCAGAAGAAGGAAACTAAGAAGTCTAAGAAATACATGATTATCTGATGAGATGATGAAACCTGAAGGCGGGGTAAATGGCCCAGCCGCAGTGGTTCAGCTCCTTTCCAGAATTCCTCACTTTCTACTGAAAGCAAAGCTATGTCACAGTCGACACCCCTTACTAAAACCTGTAAATTATAAATGAGAGGGCAGTTATCTCTAATTGCCTAGAGACGGGTGCATGACTAGTCAAACTTATGGGAGAAACAAGCAAATCAATTTCGGAGCATTTGATGGATACTATGAAAGCTTATAGAGGAATTCTGCAAATAGTTATCAGGGAAGAGAAAACAAACCTTAGCCACATACTTTCGATCATCTCCCCTTCTCTTCACTTTAACCTGGTGAAGAGAATTAAGAAAAGAGAATTGAGAAAATGGGAGATGGAAAAGGTAAGTAAACCTGTGTATCGTGTTCGACACAATGGGCATTTGTCAAGAGCTTTCCATCTCCTATCATAAAAGCACTGGAATTGAAGAAGAGAAAGAAATAATATTTGATTAAGTCATGGAACAATGTTTTCGAGAATAAGCGAGTTGATGAAAACTTGCCTTCCAGTGCTAGTAAATTGGCGTTGCTTCTGCCATGGGAGGGAGTAATCAGGCGCTGTATGAGTGCAGTAAACCTGTGAGAAGGCAAAGAATGATCACACAGATGAAGAAAGCAAAGGGATAAAGACTCTAAAAAAAGATAATAAGAGATGTGAAAGTTTAGACCTTTACAACGGCGTCGAGAAAGTTTGCATCGTGAATCTTGGCTGGATCAGTCTGATAAGGAAATAAAAGACAAAATGAGTGATAAAAATGAAGACAAAGGGCGTGTGGGAGGGAGGTGATGAGATAATAGCAAACCTGCTGCTCTCTAAAATCAGAGAGAGACTCTTTTGTCTCCTTTTTTTGAGACCCAAACGCCTTGAAAGCCATTGTTTGAGCACCTGAACTCTCATCTCTCACTCTTCCTCGGTACTTGTTTTGATTCTATAAAGATTGTATTTGTATATATATAATTACCACAAGATCGAAAATTGAAGACTTTGCTATATATAAATTGTACCTGTGGGTCTAATTTAGGTGATGAATCAAGCCTCGGGGATTTCCTCTTCTGATTCAACGATGCGGCTACGAAACACCGAGGTGAAGATTGAAGTTTAACGGGGGCATTGAGGAGAGAGAAGCAGTAGCTTGCGACGGAGAAGGCCATGTTTGCCGGCGAGAGACTGAGGAGTGTGAGAATAATGAGAGGAGAGGCCTTTCGATTATTTCTTATCCACTTTCAATCACTTTCTTTGGCGCCTCCATCTTCACCCACCCTACGACACTACTAATCGAATATTTCCGTAATTACATACCTTGGTCCATTCTAATGGACGTTTTTACATTTTAATGGGCCTCTTTTAATGAACCTGCCCATTTCACATACAACCATAGGCCCACAAAAATCTCAAGCCATCATACATGAGTTTCTTTTTCTTACCACAGTCTTATTTTTATATCTAGAAAACAAAAATAGGTGTTGACGCCGAGTAGATCAACTCCAGTTGGTTAGATGAAGTTCTTTAAATAATTTTTTTTATATGAATTAAAGGAAAAATGAGAGAGTGTGAGAACTAACTTTTATTTTTTATTTACTAGTTTTAAGAAACGTAAATTAAGAATCTCTACTTACATTTCCAGTTGTTTTATTTATATAGGCCAATTTTTTTTTTAATTAAAACATTACTTTTTTTTTTGGTAAGACTTAAGAGAGAAGGTGGTCTTATATCCACAAAATATGCGATGATCATTTTTGGTTCCAAACCTTATTGATTAATTATATATACCTATCATTGTGTGTTTTGGATAAATGATTAAATCCCTTTTCTATATTTTAATCAAAGCCTGGCTGGTATAATGTAAAACTATGCTACTTTTTATTAACCTAGGCAACTTGTTCATGTGGGTCTAGTTGTTAGGTTATTAATATTGAATGATCGTGTCTAATTGCGTAACGGGATAAGTAATTGATTAAGTGTTTCTATGACAATCGATAAATATCAAATTTAATAATCTTTCATTTCTCATCTAACCTTTGTCTCCTGCTTTTGATTAAAGAAGGATGCGGTACCCCCAAAGTCAACAACAAATCAACATTTTGTTTGGTACATTTCTGGTTTAATCCACGCGTTGCCCGCCATTCTCTATCAAAATTACCCATTTCTGTACGAAACCTAAGCCGTTTTATTTTTGCCTCTTTGATTACCATTTGAGCCTGAGGTGGGTTTTTAATTTACATACACGAACACTATATATCAATATAAAATATGAACACACAAGTATATAAATACGCCACGTGATTATCTAAGATATATCCAAAAACAAACAAAATTTATCTACTAACAGATAAAATGCTAACAGCCAATACGAATATCAAGTAGATATGCATGTATGATGTATTTGTAGATAAAAAAAAGTTACTTCGATTCAAAACTTGAGTAAGTAAATTGCGTCAGCCTGAGACAACAAAGTCTAGTAGCTTTGACACTTGGACTTGTGTCAGAATTTTGGAAGTATTGTTTGGCCTTTCTAGAAGGCTTGAAAGTTGAAACCGTAGGCAATTAAAAGCGTATAATACTGTACGCAATTAAAAGCGTATAATACTGTACGCAATTAAAAGCGTGTAATACTGTACGCTCGTTTTTTTTTCTTTTCAAATTTGGCAATTACTTTAGATTTGTGTTACTGATGTGTATGATTATTATTTTTGGTAAAGAACACACGTTGTTTATATATATATATATATTTTATAATAAACACCGTCCTTCTAGAAGTCCAACCCCACATACTCACACGTCATTTGCATAAGAACGGTCGTCTTCCAAAGCCAATGAATCACGAGTACAAAGTGCTCGTAAAAAAATAAAAAAGTAAAATATTTACAGACGTCAATAATAATGGCCTCTTTCTGTTTACACATATATATATATGAATGGTGAATGCAGATATTACTATAATACTCAGTTGCTCGTGTCTCTTGTCTGAAAATATATTCCTTGGTAGAACAGGGATATTTACGGGGACATAATACCAAAAAAAGATGAACACAACTATTAACGTGTATGATGTGTCATCGTTCTTGCTCTTGGAAGCATCCGCAGATTCAGAGGCGGGCCACGACGGCGTTGAAGATGACGAGTGCGTTAACGATTACGATATTGACGAGTCTTGTAGTGTCAGTTATTGCGAGACGTCTTATGTGACGTGGACGAAACAGAGACCGAGTCGTTTAGATTTTGACCTTGAAGATAAGGTTGAGAAAGAAAGAGACATCGGAGAGGAAGAAGACGACGACGGAGAAGGAGAGGTGAATAGCTATAGAATATGTGGGAGAAGCCAACGTGATAATCTGGCCGTGGATTCTGGTGCGGTGGTGAGTGAGATGGATCAAAGTAGAACGTTCTGGGAAGCTTGTCTCGCTTCTTGATATATCTTTAATTAAATATCTACATCTTAGCGTGGGTCTTTTATACTTTTTTTTTTTTTTTTTTTTTAATGTGCACCTGCCACCTAGTATTATATCTACCCACCAAATTGTTTAGTCCATAGAGTTCATCACCGAATTATAGAACCAACAAAAAAAAACTTCCCGTTCACTTTTTTATAACGGGGGTTATTTTTCCCTTACCATATCAGTATGTTTTGGAATAAAAAGATGAATATACGGTGAGTAGATAGTACACTTGAAATCTTAGAGCATCTACATCCCACAGAATGAAGTTCTTGCTATACTTATCTTCGTCGTCACAACTGCCATGGGCCAATGATAACGGAGGCCCAATAAAAGCAAAGACAGGTCCATGTAGAATATGAAAACACATAAAGATGTGAATGGGAAAAGGGTAAAATAGGAAAAATAAAGAAAATGAGCGCGACGCAGGGACCGCACTCGCTTGCCTTCAGGGTGATGCGACTGTGCAAACCGTCTTTCCACGTCGATCCTCCCCTCCGTATTGACCCTTTCGATCTTCTCGCCGGCGAGGATTTCTCCGACGATCCCTCATCCGCCTCCTTGTTCCGCCGCCTCGTTTCATCTGCCGACGCCTTCGACTCCGATCTCACTTACCGCAATAGATTCCTGCTCAACCATCCTACCGATCCCATCGGTCTCTCTGGTCTTCTCCTTCTTCCTCAGTCCTTCGGGTTGGCTCTCATTTCTACTCATTCCCCAATTACAGTTGTCGATAATAGCTGTCTTATTCATATCATTGTTGTCGCTGCGCAGCGCGATCTATCTCGGAGAGACATTCTGTAGCTATATAAGCGTCAACAATAGTTCTAGTTCCGAAGTGCGGGATGTTACCATTAAGGTTCTTCATCACCTGCATTTTGCTTCTGTAATTTGTAAACTGAAATATGTGCTACTAGTAATTGATCTTAGTTCAGTTTCAGCTGTGGGATATTTATAAGGATTTGTGTGTTAGTCATTTGGATACATCTCCCATTTGTTATTATTGTAGGCAGAAATTCAGACAGAGAGGCAGAGGATTCTACTTTTGGATACATCTAAGTCACCTGTTGAATCCATTAGGACTGGGGGACGCTATGACTTCATTGTCGAACATGATGTCAAAGAGCTTGGTGCTCACACGTCTGTTTACTCTCACTTTCTTCTTCTTCTTCTTCTTCTGCTTTTTTGTTTTTTGTTTTTTCATTACTCCATTGCCATGACCTTCATTCTTCTCTTAGGTTGGTTTGCTCTGCTTTGTATAATGATGCTGATGGCGAGCGTAAATATCTTCCCCAGTTTTTCAAGTTTGTCGTTGCCAACCCCCTCTCTGTGAGGACCAAGGTCACATACGCATCAACATTTTCTTTGTTGCTTCTTTGCCTCCTCTCTTTCCGCCTGTCTAATTGTTCTGCTTTCTGATATGCAGGTTCGAGTTGTTAAGGTACGTTCTACATTCTTCCTTCTGTGAGTGCTTCTTCTCAACCTTTAGTTGTCTCTATACTTGGTAACATGCTGTTTTACATGGATCATAGACAGCACGTTTGTAAATATCACGATGATGCTTGTGGTAATTACAATGCTGATATCAGACCCTTTTTATTGACACATATTCGACAATGACCCTAAGGATAACAAAATTCCATTATGTGCTTGAACCACTTCTGTTCTGGTCCTCACTCCTCAGTATTCATATAATTGTATTCCACCATATCTTGAAAAAGTGGTCAATCCTTTTTTGTGAGACTAAAAAGAAGAGTTGGTGAATTCCTTGTTCCCGTCCGTCTAGTTGAACCTGTATTTTTCTGCTGTATTGCTTGTAAAATTAAAATACGAGCTCATGTGTTCGTGATCTTTGGTCAATCATTGTATCTTTTACACCAGGAGACTACTTTTTTAGAAGCTTGCATTGAAAACCATACAAAAGCAAACCTCTTTATGGACCAAGTTGATTTTGAACCTGCCAAGCAATGGAGTGCGGTTCGATTACAAAATGAAGATTACCTTTCAACAGAAGTTCTTCCAACCAGGTCTTTCAGATTTTTCCAGAATCGTTTTGTGCACCATGGTTACTTACTCTCTCAAATCTTCCCATCTGCTGATCCATCTCTCTGTGTATCAGTGATCTCAGTGGGCTGATACCTAAAACTCCAGTTATAATCCGATCTGGCGGGGGGATCCACAATTATCTTTATAAGCTAAGCCCATCTGCAGATTTTTCGGGACACACAAATTTTCAGGGAAGTAATATCCTGGGTAAATTTCAAATAACATGGCGCACAAATTTGGGTGAACCCGGCCGCTTACAAACACAACAAATTCTTGGTGCTGTAAGTTAATTATTTTCACTCTTGGAAAACATGCCTTAAATTTGTGCTTATTTGTTGATTGTTTGCTGTTTGGTTTATGTTCTTATTCTGTGTGTATTTGGTTTTGTTAGGGCTTTGAGATATTGCGACCATTTACCTGTCACCAATTCTATAGAATCATTATTCTAAGTAACTAGTTAACATAAAGAAGCTAATTTAGGGTATCAGTATGTTCGAGTTAGTATGAACTTTGGTGGCAGATAGAACAACTAGGAAAGCCACTACCATGCATTACATATCTGGCAAGCTTGTCTGTATGTCTTTTGTATGCTTTATATGGGATGCTCATGTTTGATCTTCTCTCATCATTTAACAAACTTCCTTCATCGTTTCTCCTCTTTTTCATTTTCCATTCCAGCCAGTCAGCCGTAAAGAGATTACTATGCGAGTTGCCGAGGTTCCAGCTGTCATACACTTAAATAGGCCTTTTCCGGTAATAAACTGTTTCATCTTCTCTAATGGTTAAAATCTCTAAAGAACTAATTGAATTTACGTTGGTTTCAAACTGAGGGCATGCTGTCTCTGTAGGCATACTTGAATCTTACAAACCAAACTGATAGACAATTGGGACCATTCGAGGTCTCACTGTCGCAAGATGAATCACTAATGGAGAGGCCAGTTGGTGTCAATGGTCTCCAGACTCTGGTAACATATCTGAAGTTTATATTTTCATATTGTGAATCGTGTGTCGTATAAGGTCACCACAAGCATACACGGGGGCAGAATAGCCAAACCAAATATGTAGTGCTTTGCACACACATGCATACACGGTGGCAGAATCACGAATCACGTTTTGGGCTATGCAATGCGTATGGCGCCAAAACTAACAATGGCTAGTTGAAGATGCTTAATAAACCAATATTATGATACAAGGAACTTACACGATTTAGCAATTTGCAGATGTTACCTAGGATTGAGGCATTTGGCTCCAATGATTTTCAACTGGTAGGAAAAAGCTGACCAGCTCCAAATGTCCCTTCATCCTTGTTAAAACCTTAACCGTAATCCATATTTGCAGAATCTTATCGCCTCCAAACTTGGGGTCCAGAAAATCGCTGGGATTACAGCCTTGGACAGAAGAGAGAAGAAAAGCTACGAACTTGTTCCGGAGATGGAGGTCAGTGTACAGTCTTTATTTGGGTTTCAAGTCCCAACTCTCTAATTAAAACAAGACACCATAATGGATATTGTTATTGCTGTCATTGTACTGCAGATATTTGTAGAGTCGGACTAATCTTTCAGACAGCCTCCGAGTGTGTGGTGGCATTCCTCCACAGGTTTTGTTATTGAAACGCATCTCTGTCGTTAAAATTTTTGTTTAAAATAAGTTGGCTCTTATTTAGAAGGGAAAAAGGAAAAACTAAACGGCGGTAAGAAAGATATTTACGTATATGGTTTGTATCTTGTTGCGAACCAACTATTTGTTGATTCAAAACTGTTTGGTGTCTGTAATTTGTAAAGCATGTATTTTTGATAAGAATAAATTATTGGCAATATCTGCTGTTGAAGATCATCAAAATTCATCAGTGTGTATATAGAAATGCGACTCTTTTGGTATGTTAAATATGTATGATATCCATTATTTTGGTTTGATAATGTTGTGTTATCCAACATTGTTCTACTCAATTCAATCAGCAATGGTAAAACAAATAAAAATTATCGGGAAAGAAGACGATGATGCTCAGAATCCGTCATTGATTCGTTCCCAGAGGACTCTTATGGCAATCATAGAATCATAGCTTAGCTTAGTGTTGGTGAGATGTATTTGGTAAGGTTTGTGGTTAGTTTATGTATCAAAAACAATTAACGCAGTAACCATTCAATTACAATTTACTGTATTTATCAAAAACTTTTCGCGCAGATGTCAGAAACTAGCATTTGACGCTTCAATTACAATTGGGCTTTCTGAATAATTACATTTCTGAATAAAATAAAAGAAACATTGAAAAAGCTGAAATTGGAAAGACTAGAGTGAGTTTCATTCTGAAAATCTTCAAGGCAATTGGCGGGAGAGGTTGTATCATCTTGTCCAAAGTTGTGGAAACCCTAGGAACCATGGAAGACTCTCCTCATGGCCATGTGAGTCTGCTTTGCTTGTTTAATATAGCGTTTGCTTGGGGGATTTTCGATTTCTAAGTTTGTGTGACGTGTAGAAAAGAAGTAGAGATCGGGATGAAGATGAGGTCAGTGGGAAGGCAGAAGGAAGCGGCGGAGAGAATCAGGAGCGGAGCGTCAGTGAGGGCAGCGAACAAATGGAGCAGGATGTTTCAGCTGACGATTTCCAGGAAACCCGTCCTCAGCCCAAGCGTAGTCGAACCCATCCCACTCAACAGAATCTCATAGGTAACCTAATTATACTCTAAAATTCTGGATCTGCAATCTCATAGGCCTTGTTTAAGAAATTACGGTATGTCTCAACAGAGGTTGTCAAAGAAGGTAAAGGCGATATTCCTAAAGCCGTGAAGATTTGGGTTGAAAGATATGAAGACTCTCCCAGACTTGCCACCGCTGAGCTCTTGTCAATGCTCTTTGAGGTTCTCTTTTAAGATGCATATAGAGCTTTTAAGTCAATATTTATCTGATTACGCTTTGGGATTTTGCTAGATCCAGGCTTTTACTATCTCATTTCTTTCCTCGCTCTTTATATTTATCTTTTAGGCTTGCGGTGCTAAATATTCCATCAAGGAACAACTGCTTGATGAGACTGATGTGGATGATGTTGTCGTTGCCCTTGTCAATCTTGCTAGAGCCGTGAGGATTGCTATCTTTTGATCTTCTTTTTCTTTGTCTTCTCTTACATTCTGCTTCATTAGAATCTTTCTAAATGTCTACTTAGGGGGAAATTGAAGATTATCTGTGTTCGAAAAAGAAGGAACTCAAGAACTTCAGAGGAAACCTTGTTTCATTCTGGAATCATTTGATTATCGAGTGCCAGAATGGACCATTGTTTGATAAAGTCTTGTTTGACAAGTGCATGGACTACATTATCGCACTCTCTTGGTTTGTGTTCTATAATTACTAACTTCTCCCCTCCCGTTATATGCCACGTCAATTTCTATTTACCTTTCTCCCTTTTCTATTTCTATTGCAGTACTCCACCAAGAGTTTACCGTCAAACTGCCACACTCATGGGCCTCCAACTCGTCACATCTTTCATTTCCGTTGCAAACACCCTCGGTTCTCAGCGAGAAACCACCC